>PQVD01000708.1:12461-32391 GCA_003012265.1 Setaria equina | reverse complement strand
ATTTTTTTCAAATACTATTTATTTTTTTTTTTTTTTTTTTTTTTTTTTTTTTTTTTTTTTTTTTTTTTTTTTTTTTTTTTTTTTAACTCGTTGGTTTAGATTCCTACTGTAAAGGAAATTAATGGGTTTATATTTAAGTTAGAGTAAACTAAGATTATATCTAAATTTTTGGTTGACTTTATTTGAGACTAACTGCGGTAACCTACTTTGTTAATTTTTTTGATAATTCTAAATTTAGTTGTTGGTTCACGAGAACTTGAGTGTTGTATCTGTAAAGCAAAAGTGAACAGCGGTTCAAATACTGGTCGAATACTTACGCGTTTAACATTGGATGCGTCCGGTTACGATGCGAGTTCAGCAAATGAAATTGACATATGTGTCTGTCAGAAGTGTAAAGCAAAAGGGATTAAACCAAAGACTGTAACGTGCGTCTTTAAGTATTTCTTATCTAAAATATTATTTTCATGAGATCTATTTCCCGCTTTTTCTATTTCGGTGTATAGGAAATTCTTCTTTTCATATATTTTGTAGACGCTGTCAAATTGGCACATGTCACAATCCACGTCGAAAAGTGAAGCCAACACGACCGATGCCAGTGAAGTGGAAACTGATAACGGATGAACAGAAACAATTTCTAATGCATCAAATGTTGATACCGGAGGATATTTTGAAATGTTGTCCTGCGTGTCATAAAAAGATCTCTAAACAACTTGATATGGTGAGATTTTGAAAAAACGCTAAAGTATTGTGAAGAATAACAGAAATCTCATTATATCATTTTGAGTATTATTGGAATGCTCTGTCTTTGCACAGTTAATTAGCACCTTGTCACTAGACTATCTTCACTTAAGTTTTACTTCTGGTGTGTGATTCACTTTCTTCCGCCTTAACTTGCCGCTTATTTGTCCCAGTATTACTTTTAAGTTTACTTTTTCTTTGATCACTTTTTTATTAGTGATTTAGTAAACGATGCGCTGTGCAAAGTTTTATAAGTTTTAGTGAGAAAAGTTTTTCCTTTAATTTTGATACTCTTCTGTAAATTTTATAGCTTATCGCTGGTGAATTAGATGAAGAAATGTCTTTATGGCAGAAGTCTTCTGCTGTTATATGGAGTACTGAAGAAATAAAAGTACTGAGTGCTGCGGTCAGCTCAGTTGGTAGTAAAGATTGGGATGCAGTGGCAGAGAAGATGGGCAATAAATATAACGCCAAGGTCTTGATTTGATAATCTGGTATAAAATTATGTTCTATGTGGAACTTTTTTCTTGTAATTCTACCGAGTCGTTTCAATTTAGCAATGTCGAGAACAGTATGAAAAGATTCACGGAATGGAAAGCGTCAAGAAAGAACTGGAAAGTGAAGATGATGTTAGTGAAGACGACAGAGAGAATTCGCATATACAACAAGCCGTTCCAGAATTTAAGAATGAAATTACTGAAGCTGAACCGGATCCGAGGTTCGCGCTTTCCATTCCGTAGGTTTTCCCTTCCATTGCTTAAAATATACTTCTTAAGTAAGTTACTGAAGTTTTATTAGATACTGGAAAAAAAGTCTTTTCAAAATAAAAAATGCCATAGTCCGGGATTGAAACCAATTAAAACTTTTGCTTTTGATTTTTTTTATTCTTTATTAATCTTTCAAATCTGCATCTTTTGCTCATGACCTCTTATAATGTAAGATTTCAGTGGGGAGAGCAGTGCAACGTTAAGTGCTGACGAAGCAGCCAGCCAGGATGACTGCGTTATTTTACTACCACCAGTTGCAAAATCACCATCAACTCACTTATATAAACCAAGATTTCGTGGTACATCCGCACCAAGTTCAGAGGTTCCAATTTTATCTGTCGAAACTTCCCGTTTGCAACTGTCACAGATCAAGAAGGAATCAGAAATCAAGTCATCTCCACTGGCTTGTCATAAGTCTGATGCAAGTGCCTCCTCTTCATCAGATCTTTCAAATATGGATGATGTGGCAAAAGCGACTACTGTGCCCTTACAATCATCCTTTGTTGGAAGTGCCCTTCTTGCTACACTTACATCATCAACACCAGATTTGGCACCAGCCCGGCCATCTACCCAAGTTTGTTAAATCTGTTGGAATTTTGTGATTTTTTGAAAAAGCTATCTGAATTTATAATCATTAGTGGTAGTAGTTATATGTTGCTCAGATGCAGAGCACTATAATCTTCGTTTTACTCTTCATTTGGCGGCAAAATGGATGGGGTATTTGAGCTATATTTGAACTTTTGTAGTCAGATAAATCTGTGCTGCATGATTACTAATTGGTGAAATTTGTTAAAGCTTAATTTGTGTTCAAAATTTGGTGGTACTAGTAAGGAGTTTTTTATTCACTGCGCTAATTGAAGTACTTTTTAAGATAGAATTCGACAGATCACCGCAGTGTTCACTTTCGATAACCAAATCGCCGGTATCAACGGTTACTCCTTCCGTTTCATCTGTACTTGGAAATATTGTAAGAGGTTCGATCACTCAAGGTATTTTCCATTTTCATCAGAAATTCAAAGTTTTCTGTATTTTATAATTAGTTTTAGGAAGTTGATGCAAGCGTGCTTTTGCTCAATAAAACTCCTCAAAGAATCGATTTTAATTAGTTCCGATAAGTGAATTTTGTTAACTGTTTTATATAATTTCGCAGAACAGAGATTTGCTGCAATTTTCACTGGAAAAAATTAGTCATAGAATCAATGCTTATTCGGGTCATTTTTCGCTTTTTCAAACTTTCACAGTTAATATGGTTCGGCTTATCTGGGATAAAAAATACTGAAATGGCTTTTTCTGTAGGAACACCTGTAATGAGACCACCATCATCACCGACCAACGCCGATTTTCTGCTGGAAAAAGTAAAACAAATGCAAATGCTTTCTACTGGAACAGTCGCTACTGGGGCATCCTTAGCAGCAGCAGTTGCAGCTGCTAGTAATATTGCGACAAGTTCCACGCCACCAGTCCCTACACCAACACTACAACCTAATGCAAATGCAGCTGCTGCACTTCCTTTTCTACAGAATCCTCTAGCAGCTGCAGCTCCTGCATTTCCTGCTGCTACACCAGATCCGAATATGTCATCGTTGGCTGCCTTCTATAACCAGCTCGCCGCAATGGATCCTACTATGCAAGTAAGTATCCTTGAGGAAATTCTAAAATTCAAGAAATCCCAAAAACTTAACTTTCACGTAACTTTTTTTCCAAAAACTTAACTTTCATGTAATTTTTACAGTACGCTATGACAATGAAAATAATGCAGCAAGCTGCACAGCAGCATGAATATGAGCGTCGATTGGCTGCTCTGCGAGGTTTGTTGTTTTATTATTTTTCCCAGCTTTCAATATATTCTCCATTAATAGTCATTTTATCTTTTCTTTTTTCTTTTTTTTTTTTTTTTTTTTTTAGAAAAAACTGGTTATGGGCTAGGAGTAAATAAATTCTTTCAAAACCAAGTAAGGAAATACAAAGGTTTCAGCAACTAGCATGGTCGACCAGTATCGACAGCAGCAGGCTTTAGCTCTGGGTCTTTCTGAACAACAACAACAGCAGCAGCAAATGCAAAACAGCCAACAACAACAACAAATAAATGCATTAGCAAACGATCAAGCAAAACTTCTGGTTAGCTTCATCTTGAGAGATTGGGCCTAATAAAATGAAAAAGGTGTTTTGGATTGTGATTTCTAAAATAATTTTAATTGGTCTTAAAAATGAGTGTATGAAAATTATATATTCAAATTGTTGTAGTTATGGCAGCAGTTGATGCAGCAGTCGACTATGAAGCCGCTGCAGCAACAGCAACAGCAACAACATGCAATACCGCAGACTGTTAACTTGCAACTTACCGCAGGTGCAAGTTCCTTGTTAGCTGCAACAACATCTACAAATGTGCGTCCAGCAGTTGCATCTCATTTAAGCGGTCAGTCAACTGCTGAACAGCAACAAGCAAAACAGCTTATTGCATCAGCAGCGGCAGGAGCAGCTCCAAATGTGCCAAACAGAGTGACAGCTGGTAGCGCAGATTCGCAGCGTACAAACATGCAACCACTTTCTTCAACAGCTTCTCAACTCTATAACGATTTTCGCAATGCTGAACAGATGCGGAAAGAACTGGACGAAAATGCTCGACAGTTGGAAGCACAGCAGAAACTTGTAGGATCATTTTTGTTTTTTTAATTTTTTTCCTTTTTTATTGTGATAAACAGAAGCATGTGCAAAAGTCGATCTAATGTTACCCACGAAACAAAGGCGTAATAGTTGTGTGTACTAATTGCAAGAGGCGATAAGCACATTGCTCATTGCATCATTTATTCTTTTTCATAGCAGATACAGAAAAAATTTTGGTCACTCTACTGAGGTGCAAAGTGTAATGAACAGATGTTTAAATTCAACAAGTTAGGTTTAAAATATTATCTAAATGTCGATTGAAACAGTTTGATGTTTAAATTTTCCTTACTGGTTTTGAAATCACGTTTTTTCCTTCTAGAGTATCTATAGCTTAAATTTTATTTCCGGGTTACAGAAGTCACATGCTTGGCTGTGTATCATATTAATTGATTTAAAAACAGGGCAGCAGACATATGGTTGAGGGGATATTCAAATATATGATTCTTTTTTTTGATGTGTGTTTCTTTTAGCAAGAGGAAATTCGTTACATCGAGCAGCAGCGAAGACGAGTTGTCGAGGTAAGTTTTAGGCATCCATTCATGTTTTGTTCCATCAGAATAAAGTTAACTGCTCAATTGATAAAGAATTATAAGCAAAAGAATTCGTTGAGTATATTTGTAATTCCTACTGTTTTATTTATTCGCTAATCTGTAAAAGATACATGTATTCGAACGTTGTAACGTAGAACTCCGTCAAGGGAAGATTTTAAAATTATGTTTTTCCTTCCTGCCTTCAAGAAAAAATGGTAAAAAAAAAGGAAAGAAATGATTCTGACGCTAAGAAGTTAATGTGTTTTGGAGAGTGCTTATTTCTACCGATTTGTTGAATCACTTGAGGAAGAAGCTCGAATCAGTGATGAATTGAGCCGGGTATCGCAAATTGAATATCCACGTGCTTTGCGATCACAGGATGGCGATGCAGCACGTATTCATTTACAAGCCATCGAACGTCTTAAAGAACGACGTACAGCGGTGCAGCATTATTTGCGTGCTTACGACGAAGGATTAAAAACATTGAGTGGTTAGTTAGTATTCTTAATTGGTGATCCAAATGAGAAATTTTCGTACAAAACTTCGCGATCACCATTGCTGTCACGAAACTCCATTCAAGTCATGCTGGCTGTAGTGATTTCTTTTAAGCCACTATTCAAATTTTGCCGATACTGCCAAAGTTCTGTTCAGTAAGCAATATTTGTGCAAATTTTTCAGGAAGAAATGCGTTGGTTTCCGCTAGTCCTTCAGGAGTAATAGTGAGAAGTATGGGTGATGAACGTTCAACCGCTAGTGCGGGCCCTGTTAGCAAAGGTGCAATGAAAGAATTTCCTCCATCTGTTAGCAGAATTGGAGCTACTCTCTCCTCGACGCAGCCTATATCAGGCCCGAGCTTAATCGGCATAAAACGAACATTAAATGATTCTGCACTCGCAACAGCTGTTGAAGCACGAGTAAATATTGGTTTCTTTAAAGACCCACATTGTGAATTTAACTGCTTGTACAATAGGCGTAGTTTAAAAAATAATTTTTTCAATGAATGGTCTGTTGTGTTGTTTCATCGATAGAGAAATCTATTTTAGAAAATGGGAGGGTATCTGTCATTTAGAAATGTTTTATGAACTGGAGTGAATAGTGATATTTAAGTTTCAATTTTAGTAGCAAATTTTTGCGATTAATCCTTTATTATATTTGCAAAGCGCATGTTTGCTTTTTATTGCAGAATTAATGAAATATGAAAGAGTTAAAATATTCAAAAATATTTAATCTGTTTAAACTTACACTGACGGTATTTTCTTAGGTTGGAGGACAAGTCGTCCCAAATGACTCAGCTACACCTGAAGGAAGTACGACAAATCGACGTTCACTTGCTGATCCCCATATACATCGAAAAGGTTGGTATTCCATTACGGAACGCTTTAGCTTTTAATAGAACACAGTTTGCCACGTTTTATTTAGATATCTTAAAATTAAATTAGATTTTGTATGAATGACAAAATATACTTTTTTTATAGGATTGGATAGCACAATGTTCGATTCAGGGCAGACATCACATTTGTTTCGCACACATTGTCATAATGTATTCGATGAGGAATTCAACCGCGTCGAACACCGAAATATGCAAGGTAGCAGTGAAATTAAGCGGAAATCAGGTAATTTTACCAACACCAATGATTTTTTCAAATTTAAATCAGTGGGAACCTTCCACTGAATGCCTGTTATATTCTCCTTAGTGTTCCTGAATTTGTAAATAAAAATTTGAAAACATACCGAATCCTTCTCACTTTAAAAACTTCCTCTCTTAAGCGGTTTTTAGGCATTCATACTGTGTATCTTCCGTCTTTATCTGATGTTCATCATGCGCCAACTGTAAAAATGCCAACAGTGAGTCAAAAACGTGTCGAGTCTCCGACGGTTACTACCGCTGCCCGTTTTGGTTGTGCTACGCTTAATAACTCAGCACCTGCATCCCCTCATCCACAACCACTTGCTGCTTCAGCAACAGCAGCCATATCTCGAGCATCTCCCGCTCAGCAACAGCAGCAGCATTACCCTCATTTTGTGCCGACTTTATCCCAACATCAAGCTAGGTTCTCACCCTCACTGCCTACTTCTACTTCAAGTACTGCAGCTGTATCTCCGCACGGACTTTCGACAACTACCATTCTTGGGCGTCCAACAGTAAGCCCTGTAAGCAGTTATTCACCTGGAGTACGTACCTCCGCACTTGTTTCACCACGTACTCCTCTTTCAATCAATCCAAATTTGCCAGGTTCGCATTCGACACACGTCTCGCCACGCAATTCATCAACTTTACGTGTACCAACGCCTACTACGTCACCATTCCAGGT
Organism: Setaria equina; assembly: GCA_003012265.1. Classification (NCBI taxonomy): domain Eukaryota; kingdom Metazoa; phylum Nematoda; class Chromadorea; order Rhabditida; family Setariidae; genus Setaria; species Setaria equina. The sequence continues at coordinate 25,380 of PQVD01000708.1, read as the reverse complement.
CATTGATGTTCTGTTAGTATAAGGAACTATAAATTTTGAAAAATATACTCCGAACAGTTTGTAGGAATCTTCCTTTTAAAAATTTTCTGAAATTTTTTCCCAGTAAAGAAGGTTTGAAATTGGATGTGTAGTACAGTCGCCAATTAAGCGATGCTAAACATTTGCAGTTGAATAAATAAGGAAAACCTGTAATATTTTGGATACAATGATAAGGCCTAACTTTCATGAAATTTTTTTCTCCGCTTTTTTCAATAGAAAACCAGTTTAGGTATTAATTTTTCTTTTTTGAATTGCCTCAAACTATGTCGAGATGATTGGCAATTATTTTTGGCGCCTAAAAACCAAAGGAAAAATATATATCGATTGTTGAATACTGTTGATTTTGCTGATATGTATTAACATATAAATGAGTAACACGATCGGGGTTGTAAATCATATTTTTTTTTGGTTTATGAGATCTTCTGCATCCTGTTACGGTTATGCTTTTATCTAAAAGGTCTCTAAACTTATGAAATGGACAGGTTTTAGAGAAACTTTTAGCATTTTCATGTGTTCAGCAAAATTAAGGGGCAGAATATTTTTAGTAATTTGAGGAATATTTTAATGGGGAAAGTTGATATAGTTGCAGATGTCAGCTTTAGCAACTTTATCGCCAAACGTGTCGTCTCGAAGTATCTCCAGTTCACCGACATTCCAGACGTCTACAACTGTTTCTGGAAATGCATTAGCATCATTGGTTCCGTCGCTGCTTGTAACAACCGCTACAAGTATTAATGATGATGACTCAAGAACGATAGTAACAACAACTGAGGTAAGAATTGATGTTGCCGGCACTTCTTATTTTATAGGTAATATTGTGTTTGGAAGTTTTTAGCACAATATTTTAAAGCAGAAGTTGGAAATTGTACAAGTTATTGCAGAGTGAAGAGAAACTAAGTCTTCTAGAAAATATGCAACGATCAGAATCTGCAGCTGTTGCTAGCTACGAGCCGTTGTCACCCGATACCTCTGATGCACCCACTTCCCAGACAGGTTACCGCCTATCTGCTTGAAGCTTTCATTTTTTATTTTAGAAATTTATGTTTCAGAGCAGCTATTATCAGGTATTTAAAAGTCCTTTGACTCTCTACTTCATTTGGTCAATTCATTTCTTTGTAAATTTGTTCGATAAGATTATCAAGTCCCAATTAATCTGCAATATAGTCTTCAGTACATGTAGCTCGAGTCTGAATCGACATAAGTTCTGACTTCTGCTTCAGAGTTAAATATTTCAAGAAAATGTGTTTTTTTGACATTAATATACTTCAAAAACGCTCTCAGTCCTTAAAAAGTTAGGTCTTTCTTGATGTAATGATCGTGGCTCACAAATTCTAGTGAACTGACTAGTGGTTTCATCAAGTTCAAGTTCAACATTAAATTTACAAATTTAGCTTGAAGTATGGTCTGCAACTTCATTGTTCGTCGTTATGCAAATTTGTTTAACTCTACTTTGTTTTTCTGTTAATTGGGACTCAGTTATTCCTTATAAAATTTCTGGGATTACTAAATTCGTATATGTTCATATCAATTTTCGAGGTTATGGATTTCAGATAGTTCCACCGAACAGGCCACAAATTTGCCTCTTTTTTCATTTCTGAATTTGCCTGATAACGGGAACGGCACACTGACTGCATCAACAATTCGGCCATCAACTTCTTCACCAGATGATTCTTTGCGAAGCATACCAACAGCAAACATTATTTCACCTCAGTTGACAACACCAGCAATTACCACAACTGGTAGCATATCGCTACCTGCGAAGCCCCCACCGCAACCAACCTATGAACCACTTTCTGATGATGATGATTGATATTAACTAGTTCTATATTTTCTTTGTATCATTAATTTGTTTAGTTCATTTTGTATACTTCTGCTCTCAGTTTATTTCAATATTGATCTATACCAACTCTTATGTTAGCGGTGAAATTTGCATTATAATTCTTTAGAAGTTTCCAAATGTGAAATGATATATTTTGTTGTCGTCAAAGTGGATTTATCAAAGAAGATGTTGTTTTTGTTTTTATTCACTTATTTATTTTAGAAAATTAACAAATTTTCTTTATTCTGATTTTGTTATTTGAAATTTATTTTAATTTGATTCCCTATTTTCTACAATTATTGAGGTTCGGTGTTTCGACGTCTTTCGTTCTTTGCATTTGCCCAGTTGTACAATCTTCGTTTTTCTAAGCTGTATGTTCCCCATTTTTTCTTTTATGTCTTTAATAGTGTTTTCATAGACTTGAATGCTCATGCTCATTTTCTTTTACAAATCCTTTATTGATTTATTTATAACAGAGTCATAGGTGTGGAGGACAAAGTAAGCTCGTAAAATAGGTGAGTATAAAATGTTCTGTTTGGAGGGAGTTGGTTTATTATCCTGATCCTGAAAGAGGAAGGCCACATATTTGCATGGCACTAAATGAAAAAAAAAAAAAATCTAAAGTTATTTTGTTTTCTTGTGTTTTCATTTTTCAATGCTGACTTTGTTTTAGTAAAATCTTCAATCACCGATATTTTTGTTTTTTCTCCATCTTTGTTTCGGATTTAAGTATGTCATGAACGGCAGCTACTTATCATGAAGTTTCGGCAGCGCAAGTTGCCTTCTTCTGTTTTTCCCTTTTTTTAAGTCGCGAAAGTGCGTCTTGTTATTGCATAAGGCAGAATTTGAAAATTCAAGGGAAATTGTTGCTCTTAGATTATTCGAAATCAAAGGTAGAGAGGATTTCACCACTTTTGAAAGAAAAGTTTAAAAAATTGATGTTCAGATGGGATGAAATTGGACAACCTACAGTGTTATTCAGTGAGTAGTAAAATCCAAGTATGACATATCATTAGTATGGAAAGAAACCATTTTAAGATCAAACCCTTTCAATGGCTAACAATGAAAAAATTTTAGAATTGCAGTTACTATTCGAATTTATTTTGAATTTCCTAATGACCGATCTCTATAAGTGGGCAATATCTTTGTGATCCGTTGATGAATATCGTACTACAAGATTATAACTGCATCTGGAATTATGTCTCATCACTGCCTGCCTTATCGTTCAGATTCTGTGCAATCAATTTCTAAAAACATGCTTACATGAATTTGGTTCAGTCTAGCATTTCTTCTATTTAAATTTCAGCATTAACTTATTTCCTAAGAAATCAAGGGTGAATTGACCATTTATAGTGAGCTATGTTTTAGAATCTAGAAATATTGATCATATCACTAAAATGACAAGTGATAAATAATTTCATCAAAGCAGTATATTGTTAATATTTCATTAATATTAACCTAAGAGTTTTTCGGAGTAAATCTGTCAATTTATTGATAAACTACTACGGCTTAACTGAATCAACTTGTCATGAAATTAATGCATAAAATTCGTGCATTTAAATTTAAATTATAAACAGCTCCTGATATGGTCTGCTAATGAGTTTCCTGTTCTTAATGCAGAATATCAATGCAATTTTACTAATGTTATGCACAGTTTTTCATTCATTTAAAATGTTTATTACCTTTTTTATATTTTGAAATTAATTCGAACAAAATCTGTGAGCCGAAATCATTTCACTCCTCTCAAACTTCAATGGAATTTTGTTGGCTTGATATTCGAATTATTGAGGCCCGAATTTTTTTTAAGCAAAGATTTTCTCATTCTTCCAAGAAGGGCTTATCATCTGATTTCACCTCCCTTTTAAATTGTTAGTAATAATTTCAATTTCATGCATTCCAGTTTCCATTAAATTGTGTATTTCACATGTGCAATTTTATTATATCCCTTGGGTTTTTCTTTTTTATTTTATGAGAAATTTTGAAAATTTTGTTTGAAGTTTGAAATTTCATATGTAAATTATTAAGGAATAATATATTACAGCATATTTGTCGCGTCGTTTTATACATTAAAGTATAGCTGTACGGTCAGGAAACTAATAACAATATCTAGAAGAGCTGTTTAATTTTCTGGCAAAATAGAAAAGGAAGGAAATGAAACAGACAACAGACAAATCAAATAATTAGCTAATTAGCACAAGAAATGTAGTAATATGAAATGGTTGACTGAAATAATGTGGAATGAATTCTGGCGTAATTTGTTTCCCTTTTTTGGTGCCAGCTAAATTCGATAAATAAATGGATCCATGAAATGACGAGAAAAATTCTCGAACTAAGTCCTGAAATTAATTAATTTTTTGATGCCCGAATTGATTATTTTACATCACTTTTCATTTGGCTGAATGAAAAAAATTAATGAATCGTAACACTGGCTAAAATAATTAATGATAATTTTGGACGAAATGTTGTAATAAACTAATATTATTGGTTGCTTTTTTGGGAGCTTGCTATGTAATATTGAAAACAATGCGATAACTTACTTGTCGAAAGTAAATCTTTTAGAGAAAAAAAAAAATTAGAAAACTTCAAATAATTAGAAAGTTCAAACTCATTAATTTTGCACTTCCAAATAGCTATCTTATATTTTTCTAAATTGCAACTTAATTTTAATTTTCAATTATACCATTTCAGTGTTGCTTATCACGTATGATATCACTGAACAGTCATATGGTATTAGACGCATTGATATCAGTATTGTTTTGGGTGCTATATATCGAGCAGTGACAAGCTGAATATTATCAGGCAAACGTGGCAAACCAGCAAGTGATAATGCTACACCTGGAATAGAACAGAATAAAGAACGAAGTTTTACGCATCACGAAGGATGAGTTCATTTCAATTTAGTAAGTTTAAAATATCTATAAAGCTACTGCCCTTTTTTCATGCTTAATTAGACCTAAAATTGATTATGAAATTTATTAGAACATTGTATATTATGTAAATTTATATACTTGCTTGACGAGCTAAAAACTTCAATTAACAAAGTTAATCGATTTATATGATGGCGTTTGTTAGAATAATTTTAATCACTAATTATATTCAACTTCAAATAGTTTCATGCCACGAATGAAAATGTCAGGAAACACTGGAAAATCTAATTATTATTTAATACTTATGACAAAATTATAAAATTACAATGATAAGAATAATATAGATGGCAACAATTATGCTAATGATAATGATTATAATAATGATACAGATGATAATGTTGATGATGATAATAATCATTATGGTAATAAGAATAATAATGATGATATAAACTCTGCCAGTAATAATGATGATAATGGTCATGATGTAAATTATGAAAGGAATTATCAGGCTGTAAACGTTATAAGTGGTATAGCTGAAAATCAAAGTTGCGATATTTGACTGCTGGATTTGAAAAATCGAATGCTGGATTTGAAAAATCAGACCCGAACATCAGTTTAGATCCGAAACTGTTCGGAATTGACTAGCTGCTAGGTTCTACCCTATTTTTCGCAATTATTATAATGATGAGCGTTCATTGATATGCTAATATTTCTATTAAACATAACTGATAGAGTAAATGTTGAGCAAAAATTGTGAGTAAATGATAAATCGGAATCCATGAGAGGGAAATTTTTATGAATCAAAAAAAAAACCTTTATTATTAGCTGAATTAGTATTTGATGATAGAAATAGAGCGGCTGGATAAAGTAATTCGTCTAAGTTTTGCTGAACAAGTTGTGAATGATAGATGGTATTTGTCATATTCCGCGGTAAATTATTATTTCTTGATACATCATCCTTTCTGTTATTTCGTGATGATATTTTTGATTCAAAAATAATTCGATATTTAAGATGTGCTGGATGACTCTAAAATTTGATGAAATCATTGCATGATTAAATACAACATCACAAAATGATAATGTAGGAAAAATAGCACTAGTGATTAAATAAATGATTAAAAAAAATTTTTTTTTCAAACCTCACTAGCTTCTTGATATGGTAAACCTTTTCCATCATCATTATTCATTTCTCGATCTATCATTATGGTAAGTACACCCAATCTAGAATTAGCACCAGTTGATTGAGCTGAAAGAATAGTACAGCGGAGCTCATCATCTTCGATCATTAATTCGGTAACCATTGGATAAATACTTGCTTCAAATTTTCTTCTCCTATCATATCTGTAAATAAATAATTTTTAAAAAATTTTTTTTACTATTACTAATCATCAATGCTGATTAAAAAAAACAACGACAATATCGATTGAATGATAATAAATTGCTATGATAATGCCAGTTTTAATTTGTAATAAGGTTAAAATCTTTTTTTTTAATCAACGTTTTAGTTTGCTCTGAAGCATTCACATTTGATCAGTGATTGGGAATCGATGCATATAACTGATGATTGGAAATCGATGTACCTTCGTTTTATTAAATACATTCCATTAACATCGGTATAAAAGTTTGCATTATTTTTAATATTGGTATTTAAATTCATGAAAAACGTATAGCCAGTCACTAGTTGAACATCTGAGAAAATTTCAATTTGAAATGATCGAGCTGAATCATCGGTTGAATTGATAACCGTAATACGATATGCTAATTGTGGAGATAATCGTTGCCAAATACTTGAATATATTGGGCCTTGAATTACAAATGCTGGTAATCGAAATTTATTACTTATATTCTGAAACATTTAATTTGAATCATATCAACCAGTTAAATATTTCCTTTTTTTCATAAAAAAAAAAACTTAGAATTTCTCATTTGATTTTGACGTTCATGTAACTTCAGCAAAACAATTACAATGACATTTGAAAACTTATTGCTGGATAAAATTATATATTTTATATGCTTGCTATAAATCAGATAAGTTGATTAGTTACTTAATTGAATAAAAAATTTAAAAAAAATACATATATAATGTGAATATGAAGGGCTAAAAAGTGACCTGAAATGGTGGTACTGTTACCATAGTATATGCACCACCGTAATCAATAACCCGATTGAAATACAAACTAAACTTTGCATCTATGGTTCCATCATTGTGAATTATCTTAATTGATTGCCAATATGTATGAATAAATTTTATCATTATTTGAACAATTAAAAGGCTGAAGAAAATTTGGTTCAAACCAAAGTGACAAACTTAAAACGATTGTTTCTCTCCCAGTAGAAACAAACAATAGAATTTAGATTATAAATAATTAAAATATTATCCCTTTGGTTTTCATCTATTTATTATTCCAAGCCCAAGTTTTAAAAAGTTTTAGAGAGGGTTACCCGATGATTATCATGTTTTATATTCCATAAAATAGTGAAAAACTGATTCTTCAACACAACTTTATCCTCTGAATTCATTTCAGGTCTGAAAAAATAGCAAATAGAATTTTGCTCAGAGAAATTCTTTAACAGTGTGAATGACAAACTTACCTGGAAATTTGTTATAATTTTAAATGCCTTGAAATAAGCATACCTGTTTACTATTTCAGTAAAATTAATGAATTTGGTTGAAATTGGTTGTTTTGAATCATTTTCGTTCAACTGTATCATGACAATTGTTCGTGAAAATGGAGCTAATGGTAGCAAAAATGATAGCTAAAAGATAAATTAAAATTAATTAAGTTAAATTCACAAAGATTCATGTAATCAAAAACTTGAATAACTGAACTTTTAGCCAGTTTGTTAAAAAAAGAAAAAAAAACGGAGAAACACAATTATAAACTTGCTTCGAAGAGATCAATTTCGTCCATAAGAGGGACCACTTGTGCTGTTAGTATTTTATCATCATGTGTTACGGTGACAAAAGGAGTTGATATGTTTAATTTAATTAGTTCTATCACTGAGAATCCTTTCTGATTCACAATTTGAATTTTATAACTGTAAGAAATTTTTAAGAGTAATAAATTATTTTGCTTAGATAACACAGCATCTGATAGACTTGTGGTACGAATTTAAAAATTTCAAGTAACAATTATCTGACAACTAATTAATAATTTGTTATCTTTGCATTGAGGATGAGGTAAACTTGTAACAAACTGTGCTATTATTTTCTGACTAGTGCATCAAAACTGGATAATTTCGCTTATTTAATTTATTAATTTTTTTCAAAAAGTAGTGGTTCATGCTTGAATACCTTCCGATGCCATTAGCAAATGAAAGAGTTCTGAGAGGTAAATACATTCCTTTTGTTTTTTGTGAACTTTTAGCGAACTGAAAATTTTCATTTTTTTAAATTAAAAACTAAAAATAGAAATGAAAAAAAAAAAGCAGTGAATAGAAGAAAATGAAAATTAACCATTGTTCTGAAAATGTTATTGGAAAAATTTAACATTTCTTGCTGCTTCTTTACTATCGCTTGTAAAGCTGATCGTAATCTGAAACTGCCACAGTTTACTAACACTTCCCTCTGTCATTATTAACAAAAAATCTAGGACATTTATTTAGGTCAACCATACTGTAATATCTAGACTATTTATCGATGTTTTTTTAAATAATTTATAAGGTTTAATTAGTAGCATACATACCTTAACACGTAATCATCCATGACGTAACATTTACTTGTACCTGTAATTGCATCATGATGTATACTAAGTGCTAAATTTCTTCGTGCCAATTCCAAATCATCTTTTGGATATGTTCGAGTTGCAACACTTAGTAAATCGGCCAAACGAAGTTCGCTCTTTAAATATTATTTTATAAATTAATTTAATTTAATGAATTCATACAAAGCATCCAGTTTAACTCATTTTTATTTTTTAATCAACTTGTTCATCCTCTGTTACTGTTCAAACAATATCAAAGACTAATTAGTATGACAGAAAAGAAAAAAAGAAAGAAGAAAAATGTATCTTTTATACTTGAATAATTCTTTCCAAACGTTTAAAATATGCTCGATGATTGTAAAATCCAGTCCAAACAGATGCTTTATTGAATGGATTATCGATGTATGGGAAGAAATCACCATCAAGAACGGAAGCTTTACTTTTTTCACTTTCCTTTACTTCATTAAAGTATTCTGCTAGTGTACTGAATTTTACCTTAAATTTTAATTAGTAACAAAGTCTGTTTTCCTTAAATGAATAATAATACAAACCATTATCAGTGGTTATCAACAAAATGATAATGTTATTTGCATAATCCATTGTTAATTTAACAGCTTTTTACATAATGGTAGAATTTAAAAATTTCTGTTTATAGAAATTTTGATTAATATAAATCTAATGATTATAATTATGATAAAAAAAATTTGGAATTTTGAAATAGTTTACGTTCATTTTAAAGCGATCATAATTTCTGTTGATATATTGGAATAGTGTACTGTAAATAAGATGAACAATTTCTAAATCGTCAGGATCTGAATACAAGAAATCATCTCCTGCAGCTACTAAAACTGCTTCGGAATTATAAAATGTTTGCAGCGATCGATACTGATTTGCCATTCGTTCACCACTACAATTTTTCAATTTTTAATTTCTATTTAATGAATAAAAAAACTTTTTCCACTTTTTTATTTTTAATTCAAAAAACATCCATTCACTATGGTAAAAATCGAATGGTTAATAATAAAAACGGATTTTTTATTAAAAGTTATTAATTAAATATTGAAGAACTAAAAAAAAAGCATACTACAAAGCAATTTGTTGGGCATTATTAACTTGCGCCCGCTCTGTACAAAATGACCGGGATGTCCTGGCAACATCAAATTGGCAGCAAATCGTTTCATCCTTTCCACATCCATCACTAACTGTATAGTAAGAATTTGGTAAGACATTTACAAATGGTGCCCAATGAAGTTGCTAAAACAATATAACATTATAAAAACTATCACTAATTATCACTGATATTTGTTCAATTGTGGTTTTAATTTGAGAATAATTCCAATATGAAAAAAATTAGCAATTATGCATACTTTTTAATTAATACAACCATAAAATTTAATTTAGATTCCTTGATTTTTCTCTTTCTTCGTCTTTTTTTTCTCATCTCATTATCGTTCTATATATGTTTTTTAAATTTTTTTGCTTCCTTTTTTTTTTCTTAGCTTTATCTCAAAATTATGATCAGATAGTTGAAGAAATGATTTTTACCGAATCCCATTTTTGTCGCCAACGAAAGTGTAATTGATGATTTTTCTTTAAAACATTTTTAATATTAGCATTGATCCGACATATCACCATTTGATTGATATCAGCTAGACTCAGCAGATATGGCATCATAAGTCCATGACCAAATGGATCCACTGACCTACATTCCAGTCTAAACTTTATCTCCTTGCATGCTCCTTATTTTTTTAACTTAATTTATTACATCACTCAAGATAAAGTGTATTAAAAATTGCAATGTAGTTAATAATGCTAATAATGATCGTACTTTTTTTTACATCTATATCTACTGCATACTGTAGGAAAAAAAACGATCATTACATTACTGTAAAACTAATCAATCAATATTGCTATGTTTCAACATTGTTAAGATTGGAATTTATGTTACTTATAAAAATATTGAAAAAAAGGAAGAGAAAATCCAACTTTCTTAAAGTCTTTCTAGTTAAAAAGAGATTTTTGAAATTTTTTTAGCAAAAAAAAAAAAGTGAAGGGAATGGAAAAAGAAAAGAAAGGATGAAAATACCATGAAGTGGTTGGCGTAATATTTAATATTTTCTGTAAGTATTGATGGCCAACAATGATATTTTCGATGCTGTCCCAAAAATATGGTGTTGCTTCATCGTTCATCACCCAGGAGCCACTACTAATTTCCAGGCGGCCTTCGTCAATTAAGCTAAGAAAGAAGTTAGTAAATTAAAATATCGAAATTGAAAATAAAAATTTCAAGTTTACATTGTTAATTGGCGTAAGCTAACTTTTTGAAATAATTCCGATAAGTTGTGTTAGCTTCAGACCACCATCTTTCCAGAAATGATGTTTCGGACCAAATAAATCGTAGTTTAGGATGCTTTCTCAGTGAGTTCACCACGTTGTTGATAATTTTTCGAACCTATATACAATGAACATCTGATGTAAAATTTCAAAATATTTAAAAAAAAAGTTTTAAAATTTAAAATTTATTCCCAGGTAATCAAATAATTTTGTTATACATAAAATTTGTTAAAATTATTAAAGCACTATGCTGAAATTTCATCAATTCATTAACTACCGAATGCTCTGCGGTGCGATAATATTCCTCGAAAGTGTATAGCCATCCAGGGTCAACATGTGAATGCAAAATGACATATACATTTAAATGTTTTGTCACATTTCGCTTACTTTTTTCCACCTGAACTCTGTGTCCACTGATCTATTAATTTTTTATTTCATTATTAAAATTGAATATCATACATTTTGTTAGCATTTAATCGCATAATTAATTATTGATTCTTTTTTTCTAATGCTTCACATTTTTCAATATTGGTTTTTTTTTTCTTTTTTTCAAGATATTTCATATATTTAACTTAAAAAATCGATTTAAAGTAAGTTAAATATTTAATGAGCATTTTGCAACAAAGCAAATAGATAATTATAATTCATATTTAGGCAAAAAAAAAAAAAAAATGAATATTCCAGAAATAATTGTTAAATTGCTACTCCATCCTGAAACATACTTTAATGGCAGCATTTTGTATTCGTCCTACGTTAAAACAATTATTTTTCATATTTATTGATTTGGCCCATACTTCTCTACCTTTGAACTGAAAATAAATCACAATAGCATATCGAATTTCTAAAGTTGACAAATAAATTTGTTACTAATTGCACCAATAAATTTATTATTAATAACACTTTTGTCGCTTATATTTTCTCTTAAATTGTAATGTTTGTTATGGCTAACTTTTATCGATGTTAAATAATCAGATGAGAATCCAGCAATCCAAAAAAATGCAGCTGCTGTTCCAAAAGTAACAATTAGCAATGTTACATGTCGCTTTGACATTTCAATTAAAATTAGTTAATCTGAAATTTATTATCAAATTGACATTAGTTTTATCGTAGTATCATTTCATTATTTTTAATTTAACAGTAAACACATTTTGAATTAGATATTGCGAATGCAAAAGGTAGTTTAGTAATATCAAGCGATAACCAAAATTAACTAATTGAATTCGAAAATAAGTGTATTTAAACCACATATGATAAATTTGATCAAGTTTATAGTTTGATAAAATTCTCGAAATTGCATTTAGCTATCGTAAGCTGTTTTTTATGAAATGAACTCTGATTTCTTCCCTACATCAGCATGCCTAACTAGGTTTTGCTAAATACCAATCAATCAATAATCAATCATTTCAATAACATCTCATGCATTTTGTTGACATTTGCAAAAAAAAAGAAGAAAAAGGAAAAAAATAAATGTGAAATTTATTTTGATCAAAATAACTGACATATGAATGAATATTTACGGAAAGAAGTCAACTATGATATAATATCAGTTAAGATCAAAAATGAAATGATTATTTTAATTTAAATACTTAATTATAAATTGGAGAACTGACCAATCAGTTGTACGGTTAGTTTGCTATGTTGCTTAGTGAATTCACATTTCACGAGAAATATGAAAATATCGCAGCGCCCTTGTTCATGTTTTATTCATAATTTCGATCGGACAACAACCACCTATGCACTTGCATGAACTGAGTTCAACGATTAATTGAACACTCTATCATATCAGAAGTAACTGATCAGTTCATCATTTTAGCATATTCGAAGCAAGGAGCAACTTTAATTACACGATGAACTAATTACTCTGTTAATCAGAAATAAATGAATTGCTCAACCAATTAATCACTATATCACATTAGAAGTATTGAACTGCTCAATTAATTAATCGTTCTATCATATCAAAAAAATTAATCATTATATAAACAAACGAGTGTAATTTGGAAATGCATGAATGATTCGTAATGAAATTATTAATTGATTTAATTATTAGGTTGTAATGAGTTGTTTTTCCTCATTGCTAACAAACATATCTCGTCTCTACCGACCATTTATAACTACTGTATGTAGAAAGTAGCAAAATTGATAATTTCAGGTCTTAA
>PQVD01000707.1:23312-42187 GCA_003012265.1 Setaria equina | reverse complement strand
AAAAAGCTTTTTTATATCTAAAAAAAAAAAAGAAACCAAAGTACAAATAAAATTTACTTTGAATTAAACTCGTTTCGTTCCTCTCAAATGTTAATATTTCAAACATTTAATGAAACTATTCTTTTTTTTTTTGTCCTTAAAATTCTCCCCAAATAATCACCGCTAAAACAAAAGACATTCCGGAGCAATGCACCCGGAAAACCGGATTTTCACCCACGATGACTCATCAACATCAGTATGAGTCATCCATGAAGAGAAAGATGATTGTATGTCTGTCTCTATATGTATGTGTACGCGTGGGTGTGTGGACGATGTCAGAATGGGGAGGAGGAGGAGGAGAAGGGGGGCCGCTATTCTGTCCAGAATGGGCCACATTCTTCCTTGAAAGAATGAACACATTTCGCGCCAATGAGTTCATTTAAAATGGACCAATCAGAGTGCAGCAAAATGAATGATAGCCAATCAACGATCGAGCAGATTTCAATTCTCTCACGCATTCCTCATTACTATCACCTCTCCAAACATGGCTTCTTCTATTTAGACACTATATGAAACGAAGAGGAGCAGAGTGCGAGTGTGCGCAAAACTGTCACATATATAAGTCACTCTCTAGGCTCTCTGCCTGTCTGTCTGTCTGTCTGTGTATGATGCCTCTGTTAGGATGACATGACTACCGGGATTGGTTATTCTGGTGTTGGTGGTTGTTGGTGTCGGCCGGTGTTGCTGTTCGTTGTGGTTGTTAGGTGCTTGCTAATCGGAATTATTTTCTCCGGTCAATCATTTATGTCATTTCCGGTTTTCCAATATGATCCATTTAAATTGATTGTAAATGTACAGAATTCTGGCACTATGCAATGAGATATTATTTATTTCTTATATGCTAAAAGCAAAACTTTTAGCTACAAAAGAAAAAAAAGGAAAAGGGATTTTTCGTGAATTATTTTTGCAATTATTTTCATATTTTTCATGAAGGAAGAATGTTTTATTTATTTATTTTTTCGTAATTTCACTCTCTCGAGGATCGTTTTGTTAACGGAAAATTACATTCGAAATCTGCTGAACCATGGAGGAAGTCATTTCCCGAAGTGACAGAATGATTTTTTTTTGAGTCATATCAAAAGAGAGCTTTTCAAGTGGGTCAGGTTATTTGGATAATAGTTGGTATATAATGTGCGTGGAAAATTGTACAGAATGGTGTCGATGTTTAAAAAATTTATTGCTTCATGAGTTGATTTGGAGAGGAGAAGAAGGAAGTGAAAGAGGATTACCGGTGATTCATTTATTTCTTTATAGAGTCAGTTTTGTGCTCTTTCAAAATTTACATTACTATGCTAATCAATTTACATTACTATGCTAATCTGTTTCTCTTTCACTACTTTATCATCCATTTCTGAAAATTATATTGGCTTTTCGAAGTGAAAGGTTTGCATGAATGGGTTATTTCGAGGAATGGAACACTTTGACACAGCATGTCATGTTTGAAGGTCATCGGTTTGCATGTTTGGTTTCTCCTTTTTCTTGAAATTTCAAACCCATGGTAGTGGGGATTATTGTGTTCTCTTTGGGAGGATGATTTTTTTGATGGGTTGGGTTGAATGAATGAGGGATGTTGAGAAAAGAGAGATGGCTTTTTTTTTTCCCCCATTTTTGGATAAGGAAACATTTCTGTTAAAAGGTCACCATAAGGTCAATCGTTCTTATAGGACGGTTGATATGCCATCTTGACCTTGTCTATGTGTGGTCTATCGCACTGCCTACAATTGGTTCGCTCATTTGTCGCAGCAGTGCTCAGCGACGGCATTGATTGAAGATTTATGATGTGATATCTGTTGTGAAATGGCGGTTTACATAATCCCACCTTATTGTGCTATGATGAATTGATGTTTTTCTTATCTATAGTGACGAATGAATCAGTCAGCACTGTCTTTACCATGGAAGGGAGAGTGGCACTTAGAAGCAGTCTATGTTTTTGCGGAACCTTGTGTAGCTTAGCGGGTTGCAAATACTATGTAATAGGGTAGTAAGAAAGTCATTATCATTTCTTTCGTTGTAGCAAATCCATGGGGTGTCAGATTTTGTAATTCTTGTTCGGTTTCCTATTTGATTATGCAGTTTATAGTGGACAAGTACTGTAGGGATCAAATCAGGCAGCAGGGCGACAAACATGTGCTGTATATAAGAGATGAATTTAAAGCAAGGAATTTGTATGTGAAGTGTCGATGACCTTCACAGGCGTCGATTTATATTCCAGTTTTTAGACTTGGAATATTTTAATGGTGCTCACGAATCTAGATATAAAGATGACAAGAACTAGCTTTACCCAAGCCGTACATTTAACCAGTATGGGGTCCGAATGAATTCCTGGCATGCATCGGTACCTCAAAGGAGTTTCTACAGAAACATATAGAGCCGTTTCCTTTTTTTTTATTTTCTTTATATTAGTATGTCTTCTGTTCATTAAAATAAGGTTTTTGGAGGTTTTTCGTAAATTGATTCGTTTTCATCGGTCCCCAGTTTCTGCATTTCCACTTTTTTTATGGTGGCTGCTTCGGTATGATGAGGTTTTCAAGTAATTCTATTTTTTGATTGGCCGTGATTTCTGGATGATAATGCATGATTTTGCATGGGAGGTTCAGACCAGGCGGAGTTTTGTTTTTACAGATGCATTCCGATTGCGAAGGTTCTGTCGACACTTGCTGTTGGTTTCTAGTTTTCTTCTTTTATCAGTTTTTGGGTTTTGTTTGATGGCGAATGAGCGATAAAAGTTTGTGAATACTAAGTTTGACTTTATATACGGTGTATTGTGTTGTTAAAGGTGTTGAATCATTCCTTTTAGTGACATTTTTCCCCTTGTAAATTCTTTGTAGTTATAAGATTGAGGAGAAATACAAGAGCAGTAAGTTCTGAGGGATTTCAAGAGATCGCGGTAGCGATGACTTTCACGTCAAAGTAAGAAGGGTGTTGACTGGTAATTGATATGACGCTGTATAGTCGTGACATTAGTAGGCCATAATATCTTCCGCTACTGTTGGGACATGAATTTAATTCATTTTGAAGTTTCTAAATCATTTTGATGACGGAATTCGTCTACAGCATAGAATGAGTGAATGTGTATGCAATGCATAATTGTTTGGGTCGTTCTTGTGGTATGCGAACTATGTAACTCTTACACCATCCATCGCTTCGCATCTAAATGTATATATATTTTGTCTCCGTTTAGTAAATATTCAAAATCTGTTGTGGTTCAATTATATAAAATTATTAATTGATTTATTTTTGATAATCTAGTTGAGTTTGACAGATTTCAAGCTGGGTGTTCAGGAGGAATTGGTAGGAAAATGCTTGGAATAAATTTCAAATTTGTAACTGTAGAGTTATTAGATTAAGCTGAAAGTTAGTATTCTGTAGCAGATGTCAAAGTATAAGGTATAATTCCTTGAATGAAAGCTTTCACCAAAGACATTGGTTGGTATCTATGAGAAAAGCATTCTTTTTTTTGATCTTACTGGAGAGCAATCCGATGAAATGTTTGAATGTTTGCATAAAAAGAGGAGGGGAATAGGGGTGGAAAGAAGCTGACTAAGAAGGCAAGCCGAGCATGCACAGCGCTATTTCAAACAGAATCGTTGTCTCATCTCTACATTCAGATAGTGATGGTTTTGTTGACGTGTGGGCTCTTGTTGGCCATCGTTATTATCATGCGAAAACGTTTTCGTTATTTGACCCAGGAGGATATACTCGTCAAATATTGCTTCTGACTTTTTGATTAGAGATTTGCATTGTCTATGCCGCTCTTCCCATGTCTTTTTTTTTCTCTCTCTCTCTCTTTCTCTCATGGTGCTTGGAAATTAGTGGACTGGGAAGAAGGAAAGAAGCTCATCATGCACTGATAGCTTCATAGATATATGTTGCTTCTTGCAGTAATTTTTTTTTTTTTTTTCATTAACTTCATATTTGGGAATTCTGATTTGTTACTAATGGGTCTTTGTGATAGTACATTTTAGATTTCTTTATTCTCTGTGACTTGAAATGTATGTACCCTATTCATATTTTTTGTGCTTGAGTTCTTTCGGGAGCTTTCTTAAGCCTAGCATTTAATTAGTGTTGTGGTTTAAGGGCTTTTTACATTTGCAGCGTATATCTCGTGATAGAGGTTGTTCATCGGGGCTACATTTAAAAGTTTATAAGCGAACTATAAGAAAAAGGAAAAATGTGTGACGACGACGTTGCGGCTCTCGTAATTGACAATGGTTCTGGCATGTGCAAAGCAGGTTTCGCTGGTGACGATGCCCCACGTGCTGTATTTCCATCTATTGTTGGTCGCCCACGACATCAAGGTGTCATGGTTGGAATGGGACAAAAGGTGGGTGTCTAATGTTCGGTAAAAATGTTGATTACTGGAAAATTTGTTTGGATTAGACTGGTCAGGCAACAGTACTTGTCAGTCTTTCATTAATCCATAAATCTGTTAGTGCTTAACGTGGCAAAATATTGTGTTCTTTATTAGAACAGAAAAGGATTATGATTTTGGTTTGAAGGATTCTTATGTGGGTGATGAGGCTCAATCAAAACGAGGTATCCTTACGCTGAAGTATCCGATTGAGCATGGTATCGTGACCAATTGGGATGATATGGAGAAAATTTGGCATCACACATTCTACAATGAATTGCGAGTAGCACCGGAAGAGCATCCTGTTTTATTGACGGAAGCACCATTGAATCCAAAAGCAAATAGGGAAAAAATGACGCAAATCATGTTCGAAACCTTTAACACGCCGGCTATGTATGTTGCTATCCAGGCTGTTCTGTCCTTGTATGCGTCTGGCCGTACAACTGGTATTGTGCTTGATACTGGTGATGGTGTTACACATACAGTTCCAATTTATGAAGGTATTTTGAGTTTTTTCCTTGCTACAAGTATAGGCTTTTTCGGTGGCTTCACGTTTAGGTGTAGGTTGTTGCTGTCACGATGTGGCTGCCGATCATGCATTGACACTTTTCAGGATATGCACTGCCACATGCAATCTTGCGTCTTGATTTGGCTGGTCGTGATCTTACCGATTACCTCATGAAGATCCTTACGGAGCGCGGTTATTCATTCACAACTACTGCGGAGCGTGAAATTGTTCGGGACATCAAGGAGAAGTTGTGCTACGTAGCCTTGGATTTCGAGCAAGAAATGGCTACTGCAGCGTCTTCATCATCGTTGGAGAAAAGCTACGAACTTCCTGATGGGCAGGTTATTACTATTGGTAACGAGCGATTCCGATGTCCTGAAGCTCTCTTCCAGCCTTCATTCCTCGGTAGATTTGCTGTGTTCCATTGTATAGTATGGTTGTTGGAAGTGTTTTTTTTTTTTTTTTTTTTTTTCTCTCAAACTAATTTTTAGGAATGGAATCAACTGGTATACATGAAACAACATACAATAGCATCATGAAGTGCGATGTAGATATCCGAAAAGATCTCTATGCAAACACTGTCCTCTCAGGAGGCACTTCGATGTTCCCGGGTATTGCCGATCGTATGCAAAAGGAAATTACTGCACTTGCTCCAAGGTTGGGCCTTCTATTAAAAAGAAAAATAGATAACTACAAATAATATATTGCACGTTTATCCGGTTATAATCCTTATAGCTATAACCAGTACAGTCACAACGTCCGGATAGCGACATGCACTATGTTACCAGCTCTTTGTTTCTCATCTGTTAATGAGAAATTTGGTGTTACTTATATTCCGTCGTCAAAATTTATTGCATTTCTTGTTTTAGCACGATGAAAATCAAGATCATTGCACCACCGGAGCGCAAATATTCGGTTTGGATTGGTGGCTCCATCTTGGCATCGTTGTCCACCTTCCAGCAAATGTGGATCTCGAAGCAAGAGTATGATGAATCGGGACCATCAATTGTTCATCGTAAATGCTTCTAGGCTGTTGGTACTGTTCCTACTCCTGCTACTGTTTCATGAGAGTTTCTGGGAGAAATTTAGCAGCGATTATTGCAGTAAATTAAGTAAAATGAAAAAACTATCGTTCACGCGTACCATTCCAATCATTAATTGCACACCTCTATTGTCCTGAAATTGGAGGAAATTTCATCAAAGGTTCCCCCCTCCCCCCCGCTACACTGCGATTATTTTGCAACTCTGGTGTTACCGTACAACATAAACATTGGGGACCGATGTTTAAATTTGGGGTTATTCTACTCTAATGCTGTACAAACTCGGCAGATGGGATGCAGACTAGTATTTTCTTCGTCATCAAGGACAAATAACATTCCTAAAATAATGCTCACGTTTTGTGCGGCGGTTTTACTCCAGGTCCTCCTGTTTTCTGGGTAGTGGAGACGAATTTGTCCGCATCCGGAAGGTGGGTGGCATTTGGGGAAGTTTAGATTAGGATAATTCAAAATTTAATTGTGGGAGGTGTTTAAGGCTTAGGCGTGGTAGAGGGTGTTCCACTCGTTCATTATTCAATATTCAATTATATTTCTGTTTTCTGCATTCATTCCTTTCAATTCTTCGTTCCTGTTCTCCAGTTTTCGTTTCCGGAAGATGTTTGATTTTCGTTGTTTTTTCAAGCTAAAAATCGTTGAGCATATGCGCTCGCTGGTGTTATCATTTTATTCTTTTTGTCGCTGCCGTTAATGCGGCACAGTTTTTTTTGTTTTGAAGTAATGTGTAATAAAAAAAGGTTTTGAATTTGTTTGTAGAATTATTTGTCCGAGCTAATAGCAGATGTTTTCTCAACGCCATATTGCTGGCTAGGAATGAAATTTTTTCTTGTGCCTTGTTAGTCGTAAAAACGAGAAAAAGCGTGGATCCCTAATGTAAACTCGGTAAGGTTTAGAAAGGGACGAATTGAAGTAGATAGGGAAATTGTTGGGGGAATGAGATGAAAGAATGGATTGTTCGGGAATTATAGTGACAGGATGGTTACTACGCCATAAAACTGCATTCCGTCATGACCCCAGAAGTTGGGGTTGTGGATTGGATTGAGTTCGTGTATAATTATTTTTTTGTCGGTCTATACTTCAGTGGATTAGGGAAAGGAATTGGGATGGGAAACATATTTCGGAGGTCGTTGTGAAAATCTGGTCTCTATTTAATTGAAATTTCAAATATTCTGATTGTGAATGGGACTACAGCGTTCAATTGCAACCCTAATCCCTATAAGTTGATCCAGTTGGACGTTTCCGTGATGATGCTGAATTTCTAACGTGCTTCTTCCATATGAGACGGTGCTAGTTTTCTAGAGAACTTCCAAGGGCATCCGGTTTAATTCAATTTCAAAAAGCAAATTTTCATAATATTCTCGGAAGATGTGTGCCGATTCCATAGAGACTTCGATTGAAAAGTATTTGAGCAACAGGAAACGTCGAAGTGATACCAGTCAATGCGATACATCTGATCAGAATTATATGACTTCAGGAACTGGTGAAACATTATTATATATCCTTTTGAAAAATTAGTGTAGGAAGTCATATTTCATCTTATTATTCCATTAAAACAGATGAAAAGGAAAGATAGCAAAGAAAATATACGATATAATGAAAGCTAATGTCAAGAAAGGTGTAGACATTATTGCGCATTTGGATAGCAAGTAAATATAGTGAATTACGGTTGTGTAAATGAAACAAATATTAGCGGGGAGTTGAAAAAAGAATGCTAAGTTATATGTGTGTTTTCAATTAAAATACGTTTGTTTTGTTTGTTTTTGCAAAAGTTCTCTAAAAGTACAATCAAATCAAGGATTAGAGAAGAATTAGTACTTCTAGGGATTGTTTTGTGTTAAGAAAATTTTTAAGAACTTTTTAAACAGGTATCAGAAGATCATTGTCCAAAAAGCCTATCATGAAGATAAATTATCCTTCACTCAATTATGCGGATTTACTGATCTGTGGATACACCATCAAGTTACCGCCAAATATACAACCGTATGCTACACAGCGAACAATGATTGCAAAAATTCTTACCAGTTTGAAGAATAAACTTAATGCACTGATCGAAAGTCCAACTGGAAGTGGTTAGTTTAGTAAGATCAATTTTAGTTCCAAGAGTTTTCCAAATGTTAGATTTCTTAAACAACATAATAATTGTTAATAATGAAACCGGGATATAGGAAGGAAGCTGTCGTTATATAAATTAGGTTTCAAAGTCTTAATTTCTTTTTATATTCTAGAAAAGATTCAAGTGTAGGTTTTTTGTCAAACTGTTGAGCAGTTATTGTATTTCAACTTTTTCCTCTCAATCAACTAGAATTTATAAGTTTTAGGTAAAACTCTTGGTCTTCTATCAGCAACTTGTGCTTGGCTTGAAAGATACAAAATGGAACGCGTGCAATCACAAGATGAGTGCAAAACATGTCAAAATGGTTGTAAATATGAAAACATAAATGAGACTTCAAATCAAAGCATATCGTCAAGTAAATTAAACAGTACTGGTTTGGCTGATAACGGCAGTGCTTGTGTGAATCCTGCACCAGCTGAAAGCACTTATGAAACTGAATCATTTTCTACTTGTAAGTTTTTTTCCTTTTAAATAAGCAAATTTTTTTTAATAAATTTAAGCGGAGAAAGATCATCTACCACAACTATGTAATCATTTTAAAACGTTTGACTGATAACTTATTAGGCTGCACTAAAATATGGCAGGATCTTCCATCCAGAAGCTAGGTGAAAAAATTATTAAGAACTTTTCGTTCGAGGATTGAACAGCAGTCAAATTGTCGAGATTGTTTTAGCGTTGAGCGTAGGTTTTTGTGATTAACTTGCAGTGAATTAATAAACATTTCTTTTTTTTTCAGTAGAGGATGAATTTGACAATGACTTTCGTGCGGTTGCAAACTCATCATTTGTATCAAATAAGGTCAGGTATTTATTCGTAAATTATTCCAGCATTTTTAGTAATTGTTAAACTCATTTGTCATTTATCATTACAGTCTATTATAATTTGAAGTATGAAGCAGAAAAGAAAATGAATGTTTACCATGTTTTGATGTTATAGTCGGAAGGTGTTGCATTACTGGATGATAGTAAAATTTCAAAAAAAGAAGTGGATGAAGGGCACACTTGTTTGCCGTAAGTTCCATTAATTATGTTTATATCGTTGTATTTTCTCTTTAAATGTTAAATTTGTTACCTTCCTTGTGTGTCGAGTCTTATTTCGTTTCTTCTGGATTATTCATCTTTTTTTCAGACGTGTGACAATATATTATGGAACTCGAACTCATAAACAGATTAGCCAGGTGGTAAAGGAATTCTCACGTTTACCATACGGGCAGGAAGGGGTGATCAAGTAATATTATTATGTGTAATTTCTGTAATAGAGATTAACTTCTTAATTCAACAAAAAAGCTTCTCAGTAACTCAAATTAAAACCTAATTCATCTGATATGCTGACCGGAGCTTTAGAATCATCATGTTGTTCAGAATTTCCAAAACAATATTTGAAAGAATTTGAAAGAATCACTTCTTTTTCAAGAAGCGATCAAGAAATAGCCGATCTTGATGTGATGACCCCTTTCACCAGTATTATTCTCGTTCTTGTTGAAAGAGACAGCCAAGTCTTGAAAAGAATTCGTTTCTTATTTCATTAATGTTGCACGGATTAAGATTTTAGCTCTAAAATTGAAAGAAATAATTTTCTTACAGACATACAATATTAGCAAGTCGCGAACATATGTGCATTAATCAAGCAGTACGCAATAGTAGTGATGTCAGTGGTAAATGTAAAGAGTTCATAGCTCCGGATGGGGTAATTTATAATTTCTTTTCAATATTATGTATTATTAAGTTAAAAGGACTTCAAATAACGAGAAGGGACCTAGTGTCCCAGTACGTTAGTGGAGGAAGACTTTTTCTAATTTTCATAAACAGTTATTTTGGTAATTCCCTTGTCCGATTGTGGAAAGCTGATTGATAGTGGAAGTTTTTTGGGTTTCACGTCATCTTTTAAAATGTTGAATGGTCCCTAACTTCAAAGTAAAATTTTGCTCAGATTGGCTGCTCGTACAAAAATTCAATGCGCAAAAAATATGAGAGACCAGGTGCAATAAGACGTTTAATTGCACAAACTACTGGAAAAGTGAATCATATTTGGGATGTAGAAGACTTAGTTGAAGCACTGAAGTGTTCTACACCATCACTTTGTCCATATTTCTCTACAGCTCGAGTACTTATCGACGATGCTGACATTATTTTCTGTCCGTTTTCTTATCTTATTGGTACTGTGCTCTTTTCTTTTTATATTTGTTATTCACTTGAAATCAGCCCTAAATTGTCGAGAATTTGAGGGATTATACGAAAGTGTCTAGTTTTCTAATAGTTCATTAATAAAATAATTTTCTGCAGATCCAATTATCCGCGTGAATTCGGGCTTAAGCCTGAAAAATACAGTAGTTATCCTCGATGAAGCGCATAACGTGGAAGATGTTTGTCGTGAAGCAGTCAGCTTTACTTTTATGGAGCGTGAATTAGTTGGCTCAGCAGCAGATTTATATCAGAAAGGTCAGGAAAACTGTTCTTTTCAGAAATCTACCTCCCCGTAACTTCTTTAGAACATGAGGTTTTCTTTTGCAACATACATCCTTTTTCAGCAACTGAACTTGAGAAAGAACTTGCAAAAGTGGATTCTATAATTCTTGCGGAAGAAGGATTGATTAAAATAGAAGGCAGCAGGACGGAAAGATATAAGAATTCTTTGGAAATGATGAAGGGACATTTTAAAACAGTGCGTAATTGTTGAATAAAATCGAATATAACGGCATTTTCTAGAAGAAGCTTTGTTTTACATTTGTGGAAGATTGGTTTAGGAAATGAACTAAACCAGTAAATCGATTTTAAAATTAGTATAGTTTTTATTTCTAAAAAAAAAAAAAAAAAAAAGATGCTGCTGCATATATAAAAATGGGAAGTGTTTTCGGTATTTGATGTAAGATATCTAAGATTCGTGACATCTGATGCATCTTTTCAGGTAATTAACTTCTTGAACAAAATATTGGACTGGTTTGTGAGTGTATGCTCGAATGCATTGCAATCGACATCGATGAAAAGTGATCGGCTTTCCTATACATACAACTGGGAGAAGTTATTTAGAACGTTTGCTACAAATGATTTGGATATATTTGGCAAGGTTGGGAAAGGAACCGCTTATTCAGGTTTACTGGTAAGATAACGCTCAGTCTGAAATTTTTCAAAATAGACTCTATCTTAAGTTGTTTATAAAAGCTTTAGACTTCGATTTCCGCGAGGAAATTCCGATTGCCATTTAAATGATAGTTTCTGCTTTATAACTACTAGACAAAATCTTTGTAAATATTGCTTGGTTGGAAAAAGTGGCTTCATTTCGTGCTGCAAAAATAAGAAAATGAGGTAGAGTTGTTTAAAATTAGGAAGTGACTAAAAGCCAATAATTTTTTTTCAGGAAGCGTTTGTGGCTATTACTGGTGCAGCTAATGAAAATGATGAGTTTCAGTTACACTTAAAGCACTATAAGCCGTGCGGCAGCGCAATTATTTGTGTGGAGAAATTTCTGTACTTTTTCAAATCTTATTTTCGGGATGACAATCGGACTGCTTATAAGTAAATTTTCAATCGAAATTATTACTGTTAACTTTATGAAGCACTTAGAAACTAGAACTCTTGTTATGTCTTACGTATTACTGGCTAAACTTTACAGGCTCTTTATTTGTATTGACAAACCATTTGCATCATATTCTCACTCAAATGTTTTTGAGGCAGGAGAGAACTCATCAACTAATGTATGTTCCATTTTTTTGATATTTTATTGAATCTGAAAGAATAGCAAAAATTACTTTTTCCTAAAACGCAAAAAATTCATGTCGCGTGTGCTATATCTACTGCATTGACTACAGATGAATGTCGCTTATCCTAAATGATATCGGGAAGGAAAGCCCATTTGTTCCATATGTCTGTTGCATTTGGAATGGTCAAGTCATAGGTGGTAAAATTCCTCATAATGTGGATTTCAGATTGATATACTAGATATGAGATTATATGATAAAGAAAAAGAAGTATGGTTAGATTCAAAGACTCGTCTGAAAGGATATCGGGAAGTGAAATATGGTTATCGTGTTGCTATAAGTTTTTGGTGTATGCGACCATCTGTGGTTCGAATTATAACAGATAATTTGCTTGAGTTATAACTTATAAACTAAGCTATCCATCTGTAACAAACTAATTTTTTGATTTTGGTTTATTAAGATTAAAAAAAAAAACCATCCTTTTTTAGCGTGCTGTCACAATTATCTGTTCATTCATATATTAGTTATTTTCACCATCAGGCACTTCATGCATTGGCCTGCTGATAGAGTCGTATGATTGTATTTGTCAGTCTTTATCTAATTCATCTACTGGCTAGAATGTCGTAATGTTTTAGGCTTATAGAAATGCATTCAAGGGATGTCGTAGTGTTATTTTGGCTTCCGGAACGCTCTCTCCTACGGATACCTTTCGAACCGAGCTTGGTACAACTTTTCAGCAGGAAATGGAGGGGAATCAAATCATACCGGACGAACAAATTTTTGCTGCAGTTGTTCCTTCTGTAAGTTTTATTTTTCATAATTTTATTCTCTCTGGAATTACTGATCAAAATAATAATAATATTTCTGCAAGTGTTGCAGGGACCGAGTGGACAAAGATTATGTGGAACTTATAGAGTTATCAACCAAGATGACCGATTTATACGAGAAATTTCATTAATATTGAGGTTTATTTATTTACTGTTTATTCCAAAAAATTCAGCATGTGCTTTTGCATAAAATTTCAAAAGGATTAAGAGATAATTCCAGAAACTTGACGTGAGAGGACAGTATATTTTTATTAATATCACGTTAACGAACACGAAGATCCTTAAGCAAGCAGTTGATTAAAATTAGCGGTTAAAGGCTAATATACTGAATTTTCTTGAAAGATCACCTTCTCTAGAGCTTATAGCATGCTAGTGTCTTAGTTGATTGTCGACAGCGTCAACTGAAGCTTTGTTTAGTAATTTGAATTTCTTTCATATTATTTTTTCTTTTTTCCTAGTTAACCAAATTGCCTTGTAGTTTTTCTTTTTATTTTTTTAGACATATTTGTGAAATAATACCGAAAGGTGTCCTATGTTTCTTTTCGAGTTATCGAGTGTTGGATCAAATTTATGAGTATATGGAAACGACGGGTATTTTAAGGCAAATACAAAATATTAAGGTAGTTTTATATATTTTAATATTAATATCTTCAAAGATAAATATGAAAATTACATCGGATTCCACGTCCACAAATTGTGCATTCTCTTTATCTGAATCCCAAACTGTAGTTGATTCATTGACTTATTATCTCTCATCCATTTTGCTTTCAGTTACTCTTTATTTTTATAAAAGTTGTGATTACAGGAATAAACATATCGATCATTTTAGCTGGTTTTAAAAGAGCCACGACGTTCATCACAGATGAATGCTGTTATGATACAGTATGAAAATGGGATTGCTAATCCACAGAACTTTGGAACACGATGTACTGGTGTGATGTTGATGGCAGTTTTTAGAGGCAAAGTAATTATTTAAACCTTCAAAATCGTTGTAGGTTTTTCAGTAATATTATTGACTTTACGACTCTAAACCTCGCATTTCATCCAGGGAATTTATGTTTTCATATGAATTTTTTTTATTTTTCTGATGTTGCTTTTCGTTTAAAAATCTTGATATTTGAATTTATGATGTCACGCAATTTTTGCTTTTTAAATTAACGAGACTATTCTTTTGTTTTTTTTTTCTGTTTGTTTCATTTTAATTTCTGTAACAGGTGTCTGAAGGTATCGATTTTGCTGATGACCGAGCTCGTTGTGTGGTTACTGTTGGCATACCATTTCCCAACGCTATGGATGAACAAGTTAGTTATAATTTTTTTTAAAGTGGCAAATACTCATATTTCGTCTTTACGGTTTTTGGATTATATTTATATTTTAGGTTGCTGAAAAGAAAAAGTATAATGATGATCATTGCAAGAAATTGCAAATTTTGTCAGGTGATGAATGGTATACGATGCAAGCATATCGAGCTCTTAATCAAGCTTTAGGAAGGTAGATTGAAGATCATCATCAGATTTTATGAATATTCATTATTATACTTTATTTTCGTTGTTCCTTTTTTTCTCTGAAAAAAATATGTTCCTATGGGATCATGTTTATCAGATTATGCTTCTAAAAATGAACTTCGAAGATGCAGCCTCACTTCTCGTTATCATAATTCTATTAGAATAGTGATAGTTCAGATGCTTACATTGTCGTGCAAATTTTCTTTCTAACCATTATTATATAAATTAACGGCTTTATAAATTACAGTACTTTTTCTGTTTTTTTTAAGGTCTAGATTTTTTTTTTAATTATTCTGCTTCAAGATTCTGTTTGCAGGTGTTTACGACATCGTTCCGACTGGGGTTCCATCCTCATGCTCGATGAACGACTATTGCAAACACGAACAAATCCAAATGCTCGAAGAGTTTCACGTTGGATACGTGAACAGCTTCGGCCATTAACAAGCTATGAGCATTTTCTCAGTGAACTGACCAATTTCGTTGGTAAAATGGAAATCAAGAATTCGAAGTTATCAAATGGTAATGAGGATGCTGCTTTGAATACGGGGTGAAGTAGTGTAATGTATATTACAATATTAACACAGTCAATCAGAACTAGTTTTTTTTTTTTTCCTAACAAATCTATAACATATATGTTTTCAATGTAAATTTTCTATTTTTACTTATATATCTTATCCTTAAAAATTTTGTTGGCCAACATGAAAATCTTTTCCATGAAATCACGCTATATAGTTGTCACTAGTCGGTTTTTTTAACTGTTAAATTGCTCTTTGGCGTATTATCAGGATTCATAAGTAGCACTTTTGATTTTTTTTTACTTGTATCTAATTCTACTGTTGTCGAGATCTCATGAGATTGTTTGCTATATATTGATATTTCCACTTATCAAATAGTTCTGCCGTATGCTACATTCTCATTTTGTCGGATAAGGTCAAAGGAAAATGACTTTCCAGCGCTTGTAGTCGATTCATTAATCTTTTAATAAGCTAATTTTCAGAAAAAGTGGGTCCTGTAGATAAATTGTAAGGAAGAGCAGAAAATAATGATTATCAAGTGTTTTCTGGTTATTCTCTAAAAACAGCTATTTAAGTCTTCTACAACGTTAGGCATTTATTACGTTATTTTCTATATTAGTTTGCGTCTTGAAGTTTTTAGTCTTATTGTTCATTTGTATGTTCAATTCCAAGTGTACACTTTTGCATAAATAAGAAATAAACAAATATAGGTAGGTAAGAACATGAAAAAGAATCCCAATCTTGGTTCTGATCTTTGTGATTAAATATTTTCTTGTTAGTAATTTGTAAATTGTTCAAGTTTAGCGTTTATTATGTCTTTCTTATTCATCAGAAGATGCTATGTTATCAGGTGTTGTTATTATGTTGACATTCACAACATTTATTATCAGTGAATTTGATTTTCAAAAACATTTTATTATCGTTCTTGTTACATGGGAAGTAAGTAAACAAATTAAGAAACTAGGAAGGAAGTACTTTTTGGTAAAATGATTAGAATAACTGTCACAGAGATCGAGACGTTCGCTGATGGTTCTTGTCTTTGTTACCGGTTCTTTTTTCGTCCTATTGAAAAGGCGGAGAAGATAATGATCGTTGCAGTGGAAGGGCAACTTTTCTTCTTGTCAGCTGGGAATTGCAGAATGAGATTCAGGTTTTTCGATTAGGATGCTGTTTAGTTTGTATGTTGTTTTAATTTACGTAGATATGTGTACTTAAATGTCAAAAGAAAAAAAAAAAAATAAAATAAATAAGTTTCTTCGCACAGATATTATCGGTGTCTATTTGTGAGCTTATTAAAACTTCCTTCATCATTGTTTCCAATAAATGTTTTTTGTAGGAGGAATAATTCGTAGAAATTAAATATTCATCATAAAAATGGATATATTTACTTATTTTAAATATATACGCAAAAATCCTATTATTCATACGGTAAACATTTGTAATATTTAATAGCTATATGAAACAGTAATTATTGATTGAAGTGATAATCAAAATTAATTAAAAATAAACTAGCATTCTCTATCTTAATCATTAAATATGGTAATTGAAATTTGATAAAAACTAGATGGATAACTTTCATTTCATTTACTAATGAACTCTTTTTACAAATGAACACACCGTGGATTAAGTTTATTAATTAACTCTCGGTAATGGTAATAATTAATAATGATAAAAATTTTATCAAATTATTTATTGAAATTATTATGTTGAACGGGAAAAAGTTCTTTTTTTTTTTATACTTTAAAATTCTTAAAATTTATTTTAAATTAAAATTTAAGAACTGGCATGTTTGAAAATTTTTAATTTTTTAAATTGCCCAATTGCTTCAAGCCTTATGAAGGAAATTATTATAAACTTTTTTTCTTTACGAGGTAGTTATATTTCTAGTTGGCTACAGTATGAGAAAATTATTAGCAGTCACAATAAATCTTTTAATTGCCTCTGTTTTAATGACTTCTGCTTAGTTTTTTGTTTCTTTTCAACTGAAATTATATTTCAATTAATTAATATATCGCAATAATTAATATTAGTCAATCATTTTATCCAATTTAATATCTCATTTCCATACAGATGAGGTGTCATTTCCTCAGTAAAAACAGTGAAGTTTTTTTTACTGTCTTCCATTAATGAAAATGATGGAAAAATGACGATAAATTTTTTGTTATTTCATAGCAAAATAAATGATTATCAAGGTATCAACTCTTTTTCAGATTTCAATTTAGCTAAGTTCAGTCTGATTTAGTCTAGTCTAAAGTTATCAGCAGTTTTCAATTAATATGAAACAGGCTAGAAGAGGACCACATCACTAACCAATCATTAATTACTTAGAGTTCATTATTAATTACTTACAGCTTCAATCCTAAACAAGCATTTTAGGAATATAAATAAAAAAAAGAATATGAGGTTAAAAAATATAAACGATGATTACCAATAATAGCATTAAAGATAAAGCATTAAAAGCCCACTTTGCAAATAATTCATAGTGGAATTAAATTTTGGTGCAAAGCATCGTTTGTATATTAAAATTTACTGTTGACATTTGAAAATGTTTGAATTAGGATAATTCAATGGAGGAAAAAATTCTTTAATCCAACTGTTTACAATATTTTCAGGATCGCTACCTACATGGAGCATTGCTAATGACACAGAAACGGTCTCAACCGGATAAGGATTTCGATTATGTCAATGATTTCGATCCAACTCAGATATTCCTTTGAAAGAAATTCAAAATGTTAAATCATCAAAAAAAAAAAAAAAAAAAGAGAAAAAACATATCTGTTCGTTGATAACATTATTCATTATACTTTGCCGCTATTGTATCTGCCATCTGGCAAATCCATATTTTATAAAATTTAATTTGATTTCAATATCACTTATTCAATCATCATTTCATGAAAGAGACGAAAAAAAAGATTTTAAAAAATATGGGGAAAATTTTTCGATAAATAATTTCTAAGATAAATGAAAGAGGAAAGGATCAGTAAGGCACATATTTCCAGAAATTTCCAAGCATTCCTAAAGAAAAATCAGTCATGGCCATTTATTAATTGTAGCCAAGTTCAGAGTGATTTGGCTGCGATTGTTATCCTAAAATTGCACTTTCTTATTTCAGTATGTGCTGGTGCAAATGCTAGCAATAAGTTTCAGTAATAACTTTTCTATATTTCCCGTTTTTTTCTTTTTTTTTTTTGAGAGAGAAAATAGCTCTAAGTTCCATTGAATTGACAGCACAAGGATGGGAAAAAATTTGTTAAAATTGAAAGAATAAAAAAATGGGCAAAAGAGATTTTTCGTTTTTTTTTTTTTTAATGATAAGTGTTCATCTGGAGTTAATTCACTAAGGCCTAAAATCCTAAAATCAAGTTTGTTTTTTTGTCATGTTGTTTTTTTTTCGTCGCCTATGACATTGTTTTTAATACTAAGTAAATTTAATAAAATAGCGCTATTCGCTATCAATGAAAGATTTTTTTTCTCACTTATTTAACAAGGAACGCTTTTTATATATAGCGAGTGTAAGCTGGTTTTAATTAAATTAAATTTTGATAGAATAATAAGACTACAAAAACTTCAGCATTTAAACAACTGCACTAGCATGAAAAAAATATTTACAATAACATTTCTGACAAAAATTTGGATATTATTTCTCTTCTTTTTCATCATTTTAATAAAGAATTTGATAAACATTTCGAGAAATGGAAAATTATTATAATGTTTCTCAGGCTGATTTCTTCTTCATTAGGTAAACTATTCTACAGTACAACGAAAGAAAAGTGCCAAAATTCGAGAAAAAAGGTGGCATATTTTATTACATTTTATATCTGCATCATGAATGATTCAGTGGATTGGAATAGAAACAGATGATTTAAAATAGGAAAAAATTCAGAAAAAGAAAATTAAATAGTGTGAAAATTATTAAAAACGAAAAAGAAGAAAAAGATAACAATAATGCGAAGATATGAGGAAAGGCTCATATAATATTAATGAATGCTTATTGTTTACAACTTTTTATTACCAATCAAACCATTCTATCATTTCAACCTATTACTGTACATTTATATGACCTAAGAAATTGCTTTAAATTCTGGAAAATGGTATATATGTATCTTAAGAAAGTCAGACTTGTAAATTTTTAGCAAGTGTAAAGATACTTGAAATAACAACTATCGGAAATTATTATTGATAATCTTGGTCCGGATGCCTTAATTATCTGACATATACAAGAATGTTATAAACAGTTATATATTTTTCCCAAAAAATCAATGTTCCAG
>PQVD01000707.1:0-22931 GCA_003012265.1 Setaria equina | reverse complement strand
TCTAATGCTCCCAAAAATTCCATTCAATCTGTTTTAATTGGTTTGAAAACTGTGCAATTGTTTTTAAAAATGCTTGTTTTCAAAGAAAATGAAATAATTGAATTTTGGAAATGACGCTATTTAAATACCAAAA
This sequence comes from Setaria equina, assembly GCA_003012265.1. NCBI lineage: Eukaryota > Metazoa > Nematoda > Chromadorea > Rhabditida > Setariidae > Setaria > Setaria equina. Next base: position 22,798 of record PQVD01000707.1, on the reverse strand, counting down.
TCTAATCAAGGAAATGAAATGTCTACAATATAAAACTGAAGGTCAGTGAGGAGTATTGTAATATTCTCTTCCACTTATTTTATTTGCAATAATTATTAATCACTTCTCTGAAATTGCAAACATGGAACTTTGAACTAATTATTTAAACAAAAGTGTAGAATTTCTAGAGCGTTATAAAAATTATACTACCTCACAATGAATGGGGCTTTGTATCGTAATTTTCGCTTTTGAGTATAGTTTACAATAAAATTTTAGAAATACAATGTGCGAGTAAGTCATATAATGATGCGACCGAATGCTGCAATTATGTCAGCGAAATACAGTATCTTGCTAATGTTTTATAATACAATATCTTTCTAGTGTAATTAATGACAATGTCTATTTATCACTGTGAATAAGAAAAAGAGACAGATTTATTTATGAACAATACAAGTAAAAAGTCTAATTAATACGTTCTTTTTTTGTGTTTTATCAATAGAAGACTTCAAAAGGTCAGTTTTACATTAGTAAATAAAACAGCAAAACACAAATCTCTGTCACGAGATACAATTTAAAAAGTTTTTGAATGGCGGAAGTGGTGAATAGATAAATCTTCTAGAATAGAACTATGTCATAAGTGAGGGAAATGGGATAAGAAAGGTACGAAATCTGTATCACTTGCCTGAATCAATTATTGCTTCTCTGGTTGCTGATGTACAGTCTGTCTTTGTGTGTAACCTGTCCTCTCGAATCTCATCCCTTCCATGCGGAAACTCGAATAGGTGAATTATAATGGAGGAGGAGAGTTAATACTGGAATAATGATCATGTCAACAATGCTGATGATGCTGGCCATTATATTGTCACAGAACTGGCATCATTACTTGTGTCTCGCAGTATCGTCTTTTCCAATCCCTTGATTAGAAAAAATTTATAACTTTCACAGATACTTGTTGAAATCTGGTATTTAAAGCTATTGTAAGTATGTCTACCTCGAGAAATGAGTTCCCTAAAACCAAATTGAGAAGTGTAAGAAAAGTATTTATTGCAGAATAAGAAAGACGAATGTCGCTACCCCACTAAATTTATTAGTTTTTGGGTGAAGAAGAGAAAACCAAAAACTCTCTTTCCTACCAAAAAAAATCATTCTGGATGATGCAATGTAAGCTTATTCTTCATTATAACGTTTGCTGTAATATGTTTTTACTACTCTCACTTTCATTCATTACTTTTCGCTGCCAGTTGCTTGCCTGGAAAATACCCGCGACATCCAATTATCGGTATAACCACGAATCATCCCTGTCAGCTACGCCCTCCTGGATGTGAACTTGATTGTCCATTCGGTTACCAGGCTACTGCATCGGGGATATTCTTGCGTACCTGCCACGACGATCCCCGCCTTGTAAGTTATGTGTAATCTCTTCTGCTTTTATAAGCGCATTTGTCAGTAGAGTTGGGCATCAAATTACCTCGATATTACTGCTATATTTGCTGAATATGTCGTGAAATGTATTGCCATTCAAATAATCTGTCAGTCGTAACCATAATCAGTAAGCCAATGGTCATAATTGTCATAAACAGTTTCTGTTAGCAAATTAGTAAGCAGCAAAAGAGAAATGTTCCCCTTTCAATACTTCTTCAATTTCCAACTTTCAGCCCAATTCAAAATTACTTTTGCTTTGATCTTTTTGAAGCTTAAGCCACAACTAAAATCAGGAATCCATCGAAAATAGATCCTAAATTTTATTCTAAATTTACTGGTGATAATTATCTCGATACAGTTCTGCATTTAATTGAATAAATCACTTTCTTTAATAAAAAGCATTGGGATCGTTACTGAACATATTGTGCAAGTTTTAAATCTTCTCGTACTGTTAGCATGAATGAAAATATTTTATGAACCAATTGTTAACATTTATTTAAAACTAACAAAATTTTTCAATTTTCAGATATTTTTATATAATCTGTCAAAACGTTATCATCTGGTGATTACCAGATTGCTTTTATTGAATTTGTCGAGAATTCACGAAATCAAAATTGAACTTGTAGTAGAAGAAAAAAGAGAAGAAAGTCTTTTTAGTTGAAGTGATGCGCATCAGATGAATTGCAGACATAACGATGACGGTACAGCATTTTGTGTTTCACAGACCAGTGAGTGTGTTAGCATCATTGCCTTACTGTTGATGCTTTATTATTCTGTAATTTCATAAATAGAATTGAATTTGATATCGAAATTCTTACTCTCACATAGCTAATCAGCAAGGCAGTAAGGCACAAAATCGAAATAAACATAAGTTAGGTAGAAAGAAAAATTACAAAAAAACGATTTAAAATAAATTGTCTGTTGCAGATAAATCAAATTAAGAATAGTGCTCGGTCCTATGTATTGTTCATTTCTTTGGAAATCATTTTGTACAGAAATAATTTGCGCCATTCTATGTGCATTATCATTATGTAATTTAGAAAAGTTTCTCAGAAATGAAACACTCTTTATCAAACTTCTTAATTCAAGTTCTCTCAATTTCACTGAATTCTTAACGGAAATAAGATATATGAAAGAGAAGGCAGAACTGAGAAAAAAACAGAAGTATTCTTTTTCTTGGAAAGGAAACATTGTTTGGACGAAAGAAAATAAAATGACGAAAAATAGGGTAGAACTAGAAGCGAAGGAATAATTTTAAAAAAAAGTTTGTTTTAATAACTGACTATTATATCTTCAGACTTTCCTGATCAAGTGAAATTTCGGCTAAATTCATAGTTTTATAGCAGCAGAACCAGTTAGAAATGGAAGTGAATGTCCACACCTGACACTGGTACTTGCATTCATTGGTGCAACAGTGATAGTGAATGTAGTCGTACGTGGAAGTGTTGCAGCAGTGGATGTGGCGAAGAGTGCGTCGCTACACTTACTCCAGAACCGCTCGTCAGTTCCTTTTCAAATCAACCCATTAAAGCAATTGGTCAATTGTTCTGTTTAAAAAAATTATGAAAAAACAGAAGTAAAATTTAAGGGAGTAGCAGAAATACTAATTTGATATTCAGGTGTGATGGAGGGGGAAAGTGGTCTAATTTAATTTCTGCAGCAGGCATATAGTTCAATACCGCAGTAGTTCTTGATGTCGAGAATAGTTTTTAGTGTATCATTGCAGTTTTCAACATGGAAGCAGTTGAAGGAAGTTAATGTTTGTTTCCTCAGGTGAGTTCTGTAAACTGACATGACTCTACTTGAATGGATAAATGATAATACCTTCAATGACAAAAGGTTTTGTCATTAGTAAATGAGTCATATATTAATATAAAAAAAGAAAAAAATGATTAATTAGAATACAAGCCATAACTATTTTGTGTTTAAAAAGCGGAAAAAAAAACATAAACTGTTTGTATGTTCTTTCTTTGCATGTTAATTAAATGCACCTTTTCTTACAGCTGAGGAACAGCAAAAATCTTTTAAGGATATTCTATTCGAACTGGAAAATGTCCACTGAAAAACGATGTCAGAAATCAGAACTGTGTAGTAGAATGCATTGATGATGACGAATGTTCTTGGGTTGACAAATGTTGTGACAATGGTTGCGGCCGTGTTTGCACACCACCTGATAAAGCGACAGGTCTTTTTTAAAAATAACGGAGTGTATATGTTTTATAAAACTTCGAAACAATAAAATAAGGACATAATTAATTGTCCCTATCAACTTTCGAAGGGAAAATCAAGATTGCATGGTTGCTGTGGTTGCAGCACGGATAAGTCGAAATAAAATTAGCTACAATCTTTCTGTTAAAGAATTATACCAGTAAACTTACAGATTGTATGCATCTCTTATCAGCAATAAGCTGATTGCCGAACAAAACACTAAATAATGGATATATACCGAAATGTACAGCTGATGGAAATTTTGAGAATATACAGTGCGATAATAGCTACTGCTGGTGTATTGATGAAAAAGGCGTTGAAATCATTGGAACCAAAATCTTCAAGAAAAATAGCATACCAAATTGCTTACGTAAGTTTCGTACAAAGTTTTCAGAATGTAAAAGAATTTCCCGTTAGATTTATGTCGTAAGCATTAAAAAAAAAAAGGTTTTCCTGCAGATTAAGACAGAGAAAATTAATGTAAGGTTTTAGTTAATCCTAAACGACTTAATTTTCTTACTGTAATTATTATTTTATTCAGAAAGAAATTGTCAAGTAAAATTCTGCTTAAAAGTGTGTCATTTTGAGATGAAAACGGGCCAAAAAGGTTGTCCTCTGGATGATTGTGATTGTAAGAATCTTTGTAATCAGGTAAAGTGCAGCGGAGATATTGATATATGCCAAATGGTAGAGCCGGATTGTGCGCAACCGCCATATCAACCGGTGCCCAGATGTGAGTTTCGTTCTCCCTGACATTTGGCATCAGTTGCAAGAAGGTATAACTTAACATAATCCTTTAGTCTGCAATTTGTTTTATCAAACCAAATCAAAAAACTTTGCCGCTTTTTATAGGTTTATTAAATCCCTGTCCAAATGGATCACCGATGACTTTATCAAATGGTGTGACAGCGTTCTGTACGCATACAAACCAATGTTTGCCTAGTTATTGGTGTCATCAAATGAACTTTGAATTTTGTAAATTGTTGTTTCACTTCTTAGTTCTTAAACTTCGCAGACAATAATTCAATAAATTTGCAGGATTTTAACATATTTAATAACGATTGTTTCAATTCATTACCATTTTGGAATTAAAAACCGGACTTGAGTCAAATTTTTCGTAAAGGTTTTGTATCCATCATTAAAATGATAATAACGTCTATTTTCGAAGCTCATCTCGTCGAAAATAAGTTAAGCATAAGATCCATTTCCATGATTGTGAAATAAAAAGGTATCTGCAGATTTTCGCAATTAAAGAAAAAGTACCTACGATGACTGTTTTTTTATCCAGTTATTCATTTTATTACTATCTTTAATTACTGTTTATGTTTTACAGATCTTCTGAAAGGCACTTTTTGCAAGACTCCAGAAAGATTTTTCTTTACAACGTCTTCAGAAAAGCTGTACTTATTCATTCAGATCGGTTTCAACGGTTTTGGATTTTGTTGTTCTCATCCGGAACCAATACTGCACAGCGGGAGCTGTTTTCCAGTTTCATCACAGTCGTCTAGACGTGACAAATCTGAATGTCGTGTTGATTCGGATTGTTCCGAACAAGCAAAATGTTGCTTCGATGATAGCAGCCTAAAATGTATACTTGTTGCTACACATATTCATACTCCCCGTATTGAATCACAGAGTCAGAAATTAGTTACCGAAGAACAGCTAATTGTAAAAGGTTAAATTTACAAGAAAAAAAGTGCTTAATTAGATCTTGTCGGAAATTCGTGTAGATATTACATTACAACAATTTATCCAATCTAGTTTCTTAATGAAAGCAAACTTGGAAAATTGGCGTAATTCAGTTCCCCACATCTACCGAAATTTTTTCCATAAAATAAGAAAAAGTTCATTAATACTTAAAATTATGTTAAACAGCAGAAACAAATTCCCTATTAACTAACTAGCCATTTAAATCATAGACCTAAAAGCCCGGCAAATTATGGAATGCCCACAAGCACTGCTACAGCTTTCTAACCTAGAAAAATGTACAGTGGAATGCAAAATGGATCAAGATTGTTCAGGTATTAGGTATTACTTAGGTATTAGGTATTAGTATCACTCTGCGCTATGTTTATTTCCTGTTAGAACAACAGGTACTCCTACTTTGTTATTTTATGGTATCACTTCTGACCTTCAGTTTCCAATCTTAGTGTATTAGAGGAAAGAAGTAGCATAGTAGAAAGAGTTCTTTCATTTCTTTTATAAAAAGATAAATACATTTTGAAATTCAGGAATATCTTCAGCTGAATAACTAACTAATTTTTGCAAATACTGAAATAAGTTTGTGTTAATAACAAAACTGTAGCATGTCTTCATGAAACTATTACCCATGAAGTTTATGGGATGGCCCATCGCCAAGATACACCGTTGAAGGAAATTATGAACAAATACGATGTGATGGTGACATTTGTTATTGTGTTGATACAATAAATGGTAGTGAAATTCCAGCGACTCGAACAGTAACATATGCAGAGGTAGCCTCCGATGGTATTCTTTTTTTCCTTTAAAATATCCAGAAAGTTCATTGGAATGTTTAGTGAAATGAACTAGTTTGAAGCAGTAAATTTTGTTACACATTTCATACATTGAAGTGTGTATTCCGAAATATTGAGAAATTTATTTTTTTACCAATTTCATCGCGAATAAAACACCCATTAAAAGAGTAAAAGAGTTCAAATTTAAGAGAATGAATGCATTAAAATTTTTAATAAAATCAATGTTATTCAGGGTAACATTTTCATTGATTAGATTGAGATTCATGAAATAAGTACGAACAAACTTGAAAGTCTATTAATATTTAATTACTATTAGACTAGTCTTAGCCTAAGCTGATCAAACTCTTGAAATTAGCCGGGAAATTGATTTGCCGTTTTACAGAGAGAAGGCTAAATTGTAAACCGTTTAAATGTCACAAAATCTGCCCTTATGGTTTTAAATTTACGAGTGATGGATGTCGATTATGCGAGTGTCGCAATCCTTGTACACGCATGTCATGTCGGCAGGGATACATTTACGTGATGGTTAGCGTGAAATGCTTGGAAAATGCTGTTTATTGCCCCGACCAACCATGCTGTAATTTTCTAACTTTTCAAAATCTAATTTCTTTCTGGAATTCTGGTTTTCATTAGTGGCACTCTCACACATTCGAAGTGCTCTAGTATTAGTTTCAGGGATTCGTGATCCATTTTTTAAACCCATAAACCTTTATTTTGAATCCTTTTTCAATACCAAAAAAGCAAATATTTTAGACCTTATAATGATCGAGTTTCATTTAAGGTGTACCAAATCTCTGCTCAGTTAATGGTTCATCAAATTCATTGATTCCCTCAGTACTGTGTGAAAATGAAAAGGACTATCCGAACAACTACTGGTGCAATAATATCGGGCATACAATCCAAGGGTCTATGTTGCCCATTGCCTTCTAGACAACTTGGTGTAGATACAAAGTGCGAATACCTGGAACCGATCATTGGATACAACAAATCATACGATATTCATTGCTTAACAGGTTTTTAAAAAATACCCGTAAAGTTCAAAGAGTGAAACGTGTATTCAAGAATCCACCCATCTCCCACTGTTTTTGAACTAACAAGGATTTTCTAAGAAATACTGCTTACTACTGATTTAGAGAATAATAATGTAAATATATATATATATATATATATATAAGTTTATAAGATATTTTGTTCTCCTAACATTCAATGGTTTATAGATGATGGATGTGCGGTTGGTGAAAAATGTTGCTATGATGGTTGCGGGACCATTTGTATCCAAATATCAGGTTGATTTTAAACTTTTTATCCTTAACATAAAAATTATTAATGTAGAATTTCATCAGAAACTACGGGTTTTTCGACTCCTACAATGATGTCTAATTCAACAACTATTCTCTGTCAGTACGAATTAGTCAGTGTCCACTAATTACGCTAAGAATTATTTGTGAATCAGAAGCGTTTGATCACTACAAGGCAGATAACGATTGCCCGGACTTACAGAAATGCTGCATAACCGATTGTGGGAAACGATGTAGCTATCCAGAACAAACAACAGGTTATTAACAGAAATTTTCCATAAGTCTTGTTAAAGTAATCCAACTTTTAATTTTGCAAACCAGTTCAATTTTTTTTAACAGAAACAGTTCACGTTGTCTGCAAATGGAAATTACTCTCCACAAACTTGGATACACGGATACAGTTAGCTGCGACGAACGTTTGTTGAAATTTTTTCTTGCTTAATTTCAGTTTTATATTAACAGTTGCTTCAAAAGCCAAGATTTTACCAAGTATGGATTACTTTTTGCTGTCAACTGTAACTGAAGCATCTTACTCATCCTACATATTATTGCTTAAAACATCTCAATTATTTTGATTAGTAAACTTGCATTTACTTCAGATGGTCATCATAAAAAAATACAGTGTGACAGGTTGTACTGCTGGTGCGTCCCTAAAACAGGACGCACCAGCAGTAAAACTAAAACAGGTTCAGAATTAGAAGGAACTAAAGTATCGAAACCAGAAAAACCAGACTGTTAGGGTTAATTAATATGGATTTTTACTGGAAGTTATGATGTTCGGTGATAACTTCTGCTTTATATTTTTTCCTCTCGTGAAATATTTTTTTTTTTTTTATTAAATCATTTATATCTATAGCATGTATTTTATTTACTTACTTATTTTTTTTCATTTTGCTGACCTCATAGTTTCTACAAAGTCTTTGGTAAGGATTCCCCTCCAAAAACCAAAAGCTTATTTAGAATTTTTTCCAGCCCGACGATTGTGCTCATCACGATATTGTCCAGTAAAGAAAAGCTGTGCATATGGATTTGAAATAGAAGAAATGGTTGTGCAACACGTAACTGTTTCAATCCGTATAAGGTGATGCCAGCTTGCATAATGTTTTCTCCATATTTCGTGAATTTTCTTCCTTTTTTTCCCTCGAAAACGATAACAAAGAGAAATTCGTCAGTCTTATCTAAATAAATTTTGTATTCGACTAGTAGCAACCTGTTTTTATTGTTTTCAATCGGACCCCAAGAAATTTAAGGTAAATTTTAACATTAAAAATTTTCTCAAACTTTGATCTATTATTTGTTACTGTGGAACTGTTTATGCTACTTAAGACTTAAAAATGAAATTTCAGAATGTTATTTGCCCAAAGAAAAGTGGGCGAATAACATTCTGAAATGTGCAACCCAGGTGGTCAAATGTGTTGACAATCCATGTCGTGCTGTATCGAACTGTGTCACAAACTTTTGTCCGCGGAGATTTCCTGTCATCGATGAAGAAACTTTTGAGTTGCTCCCATGTAGCAATAATGAACAGTGTATTTCTCTAGGTACACCATTTCTCTGTTATATTTTTCACAGTTCAAGCAGTTACTGCCGCTAGGAATACGGTAATTTTCAACTGTGAGAAGGATTTCCTCTCAAGTAGTATTATCTGATTTAAATTGAAGTATTTAAGCTCTCATTTTATCATATAAAAGTGTCCATGATAGTTTTCTTCAAATTTTTCAATTGGTTAGTAAACTCTTATATGGACTGAATTGGTTTTTAACAATATTCATGATTGCAGTTGTAAATCGCATTATTCAGCTTAGAATCGGGTTGCAACTCTTGAAAGAATTTGTCTATAATAATATAAAACACCGGGTACACGAGCATAACAAAAAAGCCTACTACCACTGTAGCAGTTTTTAATTTGGCCAGTGAAATATTTTCTAGTTAATCAAAATGTAAATTATATAAACGAATTAAAATTCTGAATTTTTCTTTCTTTACGATTCCAAAATACTGAGAATTTTTTCAGAACCATTCCAACTTTCTATTTTCAGAAAAAGTTTTATCCCGGACAAGATTAGGCGAATGTCCGCATATTAGTCCAATAAGTTGTTTACCAGTTGAAACTAATGAATGCTTTAAAGAAGATGTTGATTGTCGGATAACACAGAAATGTTGCTCAAATGGGTGCAAAAAGTTGTGTGTATATCTTGAGATTACCACAGGTGTAATTTTTCTAGTTATCAATATTTTAAATACTTTCATTTCATAATTCAGTGGAAGGATTATTTTAAGTTCGTCACTCAGCAGTCGTTTTTTAAATTGGTGTTTGACGAAGTTCTACTCTTTATTTACAAGGTATTTTTTAGCATGCATTCATTTGTTGGGTGCTTCGGAAGCTTTTGAACTTGGTTCATTTGTTCCACAATGTGATTTATTTGGTAATTTTGCTTGGATTCAAAAATTAGATAACTTATTCTGGTGTGTTGACGCGACAAGTCGCGAGATGCATGGTAAGCTTTTTGTTCCTCTCAATCAGTTGCTTTTGAAAATGAAACAATATGGGTTCCATAGAATATTTCACGGAACTTTAAAATTAATGGCAATGTTTTATTCATTCAGGAACACGAGCCCTTCATGGAAATCTCAATTGTGATTTTCCTCGTTCATGCCCCCTGTTGTGGATTGCTTCCTAGGGTATCAGTTTTTTTACATCTTTTAAATTTATTTTAAACGTGGGTATTCAGACAACATAAAATTTTATATCCATAGTTCCTTATTAGAATTATGTTGAATTGTTCACCATAACATATGACAAGAAATGTTGTCCACTTCCACTGCTTAAAAAGTTATCACTAACCAGCAAGCTGTAACAGCATGTTTATTGTTCATTTTTAGCTACAAAAAAAAAACCACAACGGTTGTGTCCAGTGTCGTTGTCATGATCCTTGCAAAAATGTTCGCAGCCCATCAAAACGCGTCTGCCGAGTGGTTGATGTCAAATGTTTGTTTGGAAGTTGTGATCCGATTCCCAAATGTCGGTTATTTCTTGGAATTCAATTTTGATTTTTCTTCCTCTCTCATGCTTTGCTCTTTTGTTTCTAACTTTGGTGCTAGGCATATTTCAGTTTTTCTAGATTTTTTTTAATAAAATTAGGGCCTTCTTCTTCAAGGGGCTGAAATTCATTTCTATCGAAGTTGATATTTTTGACACCTTTTCAAAAAAGATTGCTTGTAGGAGTGTACAACAGTAGGATTTAGATTAAACTACAATGTTTGGCTGAAACAGCTTTTCATTTTCAGGGTTTGCGAGAATTCCGAGATTATCTGTTAGGCTGTCAGCATGACTGAGTCACAAGTCATCAAACCACACTGCGCTTTTTCAGCAATACTTTTCACAATATTGTAATCTTAGGTTATCAAAGCATTTAGGTATATTAAATGTTTGTCCGAAAGGTGAACCATTAACGTTATCCAATGTACATAACCTTGTGTTTTGCAACAAAAAAAAAAGGTCGCCATTGTCCACTAGGCTACTTCTGGAGTTGGCATGCCATTATCATTCTCGTCATCGTATTGCTGTGCTGGGAACGGTAAAATTACTACAAACTTTTTGTTCGAATAAAATTGTTTTGCCATTTAATAAAGTTAAAGCTATCCTAATTTACAGTATGTCTTAACTACTTTCACATGAAATCTTAGCGAAAATTTAAGAGCTTTAGCATTAAAAATTCAAATATTTTGACAAAATTCTAGAAGTTTCACCAGTCATATGTTCAACAGCATTTTTGGAACTTCTGCCTGTTGATTCCGTGAAATATAAGATGGAGTGCCGTACAGATAGTGAATGCTGTTTCAACGGCTGTGGAACATCTTGCACAGGTTTACAAACTGAGGAAGTGGACCGATAAACTGTTTTAGGCTCGAAAGAAGTGCTTTCTAAAGGTGTCATGCGGACAGCATCTTTTAGCATATAAAGTATTAAATGAGGGTCACTGCTGTTAGAATCTATCGTTTCGTGCTTTCCAGTTTACTGTTGACCAATTGATGAGAACATAAATTCTATTAATGGGTTTGGAGCTGATGGACAGATTCAGCTTCAGAACTCGCCTGTTTTTTGTCCCTTGAAAAATTTTTTCTTTTTAACAAAACTTCCGCATATTTTTAGGTTTTCATCAAAATAAGTTGGGAAGTTGTTCAGTGGATAATACTTCGGATTCAAGTTGTAGAACTGATTGCATAAAAGATAGCGATTGCCCAGGCTTTCAGAAGTGCTGTGTTAAAGGCTGTAGCAGCTTATATGAATTTCCTTATACTGCGACAGATGAGAATTTCATTTGTAGGTCCAAGAATTACTAATTATTAAAGTTTATTTACTATTGGATTAATCGTAACAATTAGTTTTTGGGTTAGGTTTTGAGAAATGCGCAGTTATTAGTTCGGGTAAAGGATGAATGAGAGAAGGTTCTGATGAGAAGCAGTAAGATTTTTAATATAGAAACTGGATGGAAAGGAATTTTAGTCGCACAATACTTTGATTTGGCAATATTTCTAGCTTGTATTCACAAATTGGCATTTTATAACAGTGAAAATAAGAAGATACATTTCGATGGACCGCGAATCGAATGTAATGGGGATAGAACATTCAATAGAATTTAGTGTGACCAACAGATCAGGTTCATTTATTAAATATGAATAAATGAAGAAATTTTAATCTCATAACATCTGCCGGGCACACAGTAATAAACAATATATTGTGTAATCAAAACTTTTAATTACTTTATGAGGTTTTGAGAGAAAATCAAATGTGAATCCATTGCAGGCAATGCTGGTGCGTTGATATTGAAACCGGTGAAGAAATGTTTGGTACTCGAGTCTTGGCTGCTGTTGACAGACCGAATTGTCAAGGTAAACTTTTTCATGACTTTATGAAGTGCCTCTTAAAATGGTGAATGTATTTTGACTTTATACTTTTATCTTGATGAATATCAACAAAAGTGCTTACTCATTCAGTGCAGCAGTTACTGTGATGTTGATGTAGCGCTCTGAGTAACGTTTATAGCGGAAACCGTTATCGTTCTATTAAATTCACCTGCTGATTAGGCTCGGGTGGTTTTTGGACTCGTGAGATTTGCAGCACCAATCGCTTGCTTAACGGTATGTGATCAAATTAAATGTGAACACTGTTCTCGGCTAGATGCCAATGGATATCCATTGAACAATTTCTGTGAATGTAAAAATCCATGCGAAGTAAGCGCTTAATTTATCGACACTTTCTTTTTTTTTTTGGCAAATGCTATATAAGTTCTGGTTTCCGTAAGTCAGATAATGAGATTTTAATTGAAGGAAGTAAAGTGCGCTCGAGAAGAAGATGCATGTGTGTTAGTACCGGTTATTTGTATATCTTCCTCTTGCCCATCGGTACCACAGTGTTTCCCCATATTTCCAGTTTCGAATGAATTTGGATGTTTTGTATCATATGCTGTTGTAGACTAAGAATCAGGTTTTAAATTCTTATTTGAACACTGCAAGCTTTCTTTGCAAATGTTCAATTCCAATCAATCCAAAAAACAAAAAACTGTATATTCTAGTTCCAATTCTTCTTAGATTATCCAAAGCTTCCCTGTCCTGAACACTGGAAAGCTTTACAGGACAGAAATAATAATGTTTATTCATGCGCACAAAATGAAGACTGCGGTAGAGGCTTGTGCAAATTATTATCGAATGAGCGAACGCATGGAATATGTCGTTCCGCTGGTTACTTGTATTTAAAAATTGTTGGCGAAATTTAACTGAATCATGAAGGGATATCATTTCCAAGTCACACTTAAATTTGCCAACTCAATCTCTCAATCATGTTAAAAAAATAATTATCATACAAGATAATGTTTTTTGGAAGATTTAGATTTACAAATGTATAGACTACGTATTAATAGTATATACATAGGTATTACATATTGATAACTCATAAAGCGATTTAGATCACTTTCTGCTTAAAAATTATTGTAAATCAAGACTCTCACGGCTCTTCATTTCTTTCTCAATTATAAAAAAAAACACATGCAACGACTCAGATAACGAGAAAGTCGACAGAATATTTCCAAAACGGAAACCGGGATATTGTCCTATAGCTATGTCTTCGAAGCTTTTGTTCGTTTTCTTCCCAAATAAAATTATTCTTATTTATTCCTAGTGAACTCTTAGTTACTATTAAAATCTACATTATTTAGATTGTAGTTTGGAATGCTTCAATGATTCAATGTCTTGAAGCACAACTGTGTTGTGATTATGGTTGCAACAAGTTTTGTGTTCTTCCAGAAGTTGCAACAAGTAAGTTAATTTGGTATCTTATTGCCTTGACAATCGTTTTTGACTGTAAAGACTTAAATAAAAAAAGTTAAAAAGTCACTACAAAATTCTTTAAATTAAGAAAATTATTTTGGCTTCACTTTTACGAATAACTGATTGTCTTTATTTGCTTTCAGACTGTATTTCATTACATGGTACTATCAGAAAGCTTACGGATTCGGGTGCCATTGTTAGCTTGCGTATCCCACTGTGTAATAAACATACAGGTAAGTGATAACATACTTCTAGAAAAAAGTTTTTGAACCTCTGAATTTTGAAGTCAGTAGTTTTTGCGTTTGTCAATAATTAACTTGTATTTGCTGTTGAAATTTCCAGGTATGTTTGAAACAGTTCAATGTGATAATCATAATGAATGCTGGTATGTGGACGTAGTCACATTTACATATTCTAACTTCTATACACGGTTCAAAGATGAAATTGCCTGATTCATCTCTTTCATTTGCATACAACGTGTGCTTCAGTAAGTCTGAATCTCGCTGATAGCAACAACAGCTTCTTTTGTAATCATAATTCTTTAAAACATTTTAATTCGATGCATTCTTCGTGCATTTGTTTCAAGATAACAATTAGCATTAAAAAAAGTTAGAATATGTAAATGTGGTCTGAAATCAAGATAGCGTTTACTGTTGTGTTTGAATTACATGAAATTTTACTTCAGAATTGCTCAGATAATGTTTGATCAGCTGATGTATTTAGTAATATTTATTTGTTATTTCTTTGAAATATCTACACTTCAGAAACTCAAGATTTAGATAAAAAAAAAACTGCTCAATTATGTGCGACAATGCGATCTGCCCATTTGGTTTTGAAATGGATGATGGTAATTGTTCAAGGGATATTCACTGTCGCTGTCGCAACTTATGTGATTCGATTCAATGTTCCGGTGATCAAGTCTGCATGTTGCGACAAAAAATTTGCTCTGAGTCGACATGTATTCCTATACCATCATTTTAGTTTTCATTTTCGAAAGTAATATCGGGATTAATATTCACTAGGTATCCGAAGTACGAAATATGGTAATGTCTCCCCTACTGCCTTATCTATTGACTAATTAGCAGCTTGATTTGATGCGATATTTGAATGCACATCATTTCTGCGGTTTTTGTAGGTGAAGTAAATCCTTGTAGTGGCAGGAATAAGCCGGCAGTAGATGAAGCAACTTATCTTCAGCTATTTTGTTCCGAAAAACGCTCTGAATTATGTCCCCACGGATATTACTGTATTAGTTACGATCCAGGCACGCGAGAGTATGTTGCCCCGGAAACAGTATGTTTTGGTATTGCTGCAAATGAGAAAATAATTTACACTGGAGAGATTTTTTAAAGATGTAAGCGAAATTGAAGAAAATATGGCTTTGAAGTTTAACTTCAAACTTTGAAGTTTGAAAATGCCAAATTGAAGGCAACTAATATCTCCGGTGCAGTGAGTGTCATGCTGTTTAGAACAATGTAGTCGAGATTCTTTACCCTTTATTTTGCATTGACAATATAAATCTTGTGAACATTCCTGTTTTCTAGAACATTAAAAAAAAGGACTCCTTTCACTCCGGGTTATTCAAACTTTCACTTAATTAGGTCAGCGGTGGCTCTTTCCGGTTCACCTACAACGGTGACATTTATCGAGCAGAACCTCATTCTTGGACCAACCATCATATTACAGAGAAGAAAGCGTTGGATGGAGCGTTATTTTTATACGGTAAAGGGTTTTTTTAAATAGTTGTGAATGAATTTTGAAGTTCCAAATTTAGGGAAATTCTTGCCCAAGATTGATAGATTGTACTTTTCGATAGTCTCTGATTTTTTCAGAATAAAAATTTTGCGGTTTTGGTCGCAATTTCAATTGTACTTGCAATCGCCGTTCTGACTGCATTATTATATGTTTACGTTAGTGTTCCCAAGAATTATTTTCTAAAAAATTTGGTTTCCATCAGTTCCTAAAGGTGTTAACATGTAAAAAAAAACACTCGTTTTTTTTCACAAAATTATATCTTAAATAAGATTATAGTATAAAAGCGAAGTTTTTTAGTGTTTCATTCACAAATGAAGCCAAGAAAGCAATTCATCATCACGGGATATCTCTTCTCAATATTCATCCCGTACTGATTATGAAACATCATGCCCCAGAACAAACACTCCAAGGAGCAGTGCTTCAAAACATTTCGAGGAACTGGTAAGTGGCATTTCCAGGGAAATTAGATTTGTGAGACGTGAAATTTTATACCATAGAAGTGTAGATGTTGGTGTTGAAATGACTAAATATGGCTTTGAAGTTTAACTGTTTATGTTAGATGATTGTCGGTGTAATCCTAAAGAAAGGAATGGCGTGTTTTTTAAATGCTTTAATTTTCACTACAACTATTTATTGTTCTTCTTTAATTTTTTTTTTTTTTCGATTTAAAAACGATTGTTTTTAGATGGGATCGAGAAAGAACTATCACTATCAGCAGACAAAAGGCCACAGGGATTTGTGTGAAATGCGTACAGCTCTACAAACTTCAGATGAACGTCAGCGATGCTGTACTACCATCTACTACTAATAAACCTTTCCTGCGTTTTACTATTTTGGAAACACGTGAAGGAATGAAATGACTCATCTTCCATTTAATGAATGTCATCTTTTACCATGCAAATGTTGTTGTTGTACATATCTCGAATTAAAATTATTTCCAATTTAGATGCAAAAAAGATTGTGCAATACAATGACATTTCAAAATTCTAATAATTGTTACTATAAGTAAGTTGTAAACAGACTTCCTGCTTCATCTTTGTCCTCCAATGAATCATCACAGGAAGTTTGCTCAATATATGGGACAAATTAATGATGCATTAACTTCAGACCACTCCGGATGGAACCGGAAAAGGAGTTATTCATATTGTTAACAAAATATACCTGGAAACTGCCAATTCTTTTGAGCAGTAACCATTAACCACGATCCAGAACCTCCTCCCATTCAATCTTTATACGTGCATATCCGGCGGAAGGATGTGCGGTCCATCATCGTCAAGCATCCACATTAACAGCCTGGCTGCCTTCTAGAAAACGCATGTCTAATTCTCCCTAGTTTCCTCTGCCCACCTTACTGTATTGTTTCCTAGCTCGTCCTCGCGATATTAGTGTTTGCCTGTTGTTTCATAACAGTGCGTAGCTAATCGATTATGTGAAGAGGTTGAACTGGCGTTGTGGAGCAGGTTGGGCGGCATCTAATGTGATAGGATGGTGAACAGGACGTGAAGTTATATAAGCTCTTCGGTTAGTTTTCAGTTAACACTGTGACTGCCGAGAACTGCGATAGGATAGAAGAAATGGAGTTTTGGTTCCACTGCAATAATTGCATACGACGTCCAGAAAACTGGATTTTTATGCCTAGTTATCGTCTCACCAGCTGTGGACATATTATATGCAACGAATGCTTCGGTGACACTGGTTCGTTTTTCATTATTTAAAGTTTTAATCAACTAGTCGTTGTCTTCATTCACTTCTCAACAGTAACCCCTTCAGATATAGTAAAAATATGTAAAATCTGTCAGCGCAGTGGAATTTCAACGCATGCAATTGATGCCACATTGCCGCCTCATATTCAGAAATTTTTCCAGGTAGGTGCACAAACACTGTTGTCATGAAGAACAGTTATTTCGTACACAGTATTCATTTTCCTACTTTTTACATGCTGCATCCATTCATCCATGCCTATTTATCTCCCATACTTATTATCTAGAACGGTCATTTAATCATAAAATTCTATCGGCGATGACAATGCTACTTTTTCCCTACCAAAGTTAGAATGTTTCAAACAAATAACCTCTTCATCCCCTGATAAGCATTTCATAGTAACGTGATCGTTTGTAAATACTGTGTCGTCGTACTGCATGCAAAGTTTGAAATTTGTTTCATACTTTCAACTAACAACGATTTTTGTACTCATTTCCTTTTCAACATTGAAATGTATATTGAAGCCCCCAAAAGTGTTGATCGAACGTGCAGAAAAGCGAATTAGAGAGACGATCGCGTTCCAACATTCCCAAAAGGTACTGATGGAACATCGCTTGTTTAGAAAGGTAAGTTCGCTGAAAATTAGCTAGTTTTTTTATCTTATTATTCTAATCTATAGTTTGCTTGTTTTTAAAAATAATTGAGTGGAATCAAAACTTACATTTAAATATACTTTTTGGATGTGCAGATACATTTTGTTGCTTTTCTGTTTTAGTTTTATTCGCTGATAGTGTTGGTGAGCTTTTTTCTTTTGTGACATTCGACTCTAACATTTCAAATCAGTTATTTCGCTAAACAGCACACTTCCCAAAACAAATCTAGTTTTGTACAGAAGATTTATCTTTGTAGGTTGCACAACTTTGGCATCAGCTTCAAATGGCAAAGCAGGATTCAGAAACAAAGAGTCGGCTCGAAATGTAAATTCCAGATTTGCATTTTACTGATATATGGGAACAAATTTTCCTGTAAATAATTTTAGGTGCTGAGTCATTTATAATTAGGGAATTTATCAAAACCCATGTATTTATACACCTCTAAGTAAATTACTTTATATAGGAATCTTATTTGGAATTCCCGAATTTTCCCTTCATTTTTTTATCTTAGGAATACACGGGTATAGATATTTCGATCAAAATTTCTAGAGAAATCGCATGTTTGAAGAACGCATTGAAATGTCTCAAAGCAGAACTGGAGCGTACTCTTAGTAGCCATCGAGAGTTTGAAAAACACGCACTACAATGGGGATTCAAAGCGCTTTCCGTTAAAGGTTGATTTCTCTGTCACACTTATATCTAAAAGTTACAGCACTTTCATGTCTTTCCAGCTTTTTGATAACTTTATGATTAGATAATAAAAAGCATCAATGACGCGTGTTAAAATCTTCGTTTCAGTTATATGGACCTGGAAATTCTTAAATCGAAAGACTTAAGATTTAAAATTGGCAGAGATATAAATTTGAGTTGAAGAGAGTTTTACCTGATTGTTGGAATCACCAATGTTATGATTATAAAAGAAGGTGAAGGGAATATTAATTAAAAAAATAGCATTGAAGTACGGTATCCCTGGCATGTTTTTGTACAACTTTTTATGACATTTTTATTGGTAAAAATTGCAGGAGGTGGGAAAGATTTTTCGAAAGAGCAATTAGCGGTGCAGGTACTCACCAATTTATAAATTTGCGCTAGTGCTTTTGATACTCGAGGAGCTTTAGCTACACTTTTTTTTTCTGAATTGTTACAATAAAAGAAAAAAAAAAGTCGTATTGGAACTTTATCAATTCAGAAATGGCTAGGTCTTTCCAAGCCATTCTTGATGAAAGCATCGATATGTTCATAAATAATTCAAGTACTCCTTTAAATGATAGCGTTCATCAGTGTATAATTTTTACGGAAAAAATACATTTGTGACCATGAAATATCGATGTTTCGTAACAGTGAAAAAAAGTTATATGATCTTCAGATGATACAGAAAAGCATGACATTTATACCACACATTCCTACTTTGGAATAGTCGTACGACGCATCATTTTAAAATTTGAACACGTTTATAGTCCCAAGTTTCATCCACCTGAATCTATTTTATGTCCATGTAACTATTTTGGAAAGGGATTTCTGGGCTCTAGTATTACATGGTCATACAGTTTCAATATTTTTTTTTTAACTCTTTAGAACAGTGACCCTATCCTGCTGTTCTTCAGATTATGAGTTGCTTGAATTTACTTAGACATATACTCATAAATCACCTCTCTATAATTTGATATGACGATAAAAGTAGGTGTTAAATTTATAAGAGATATCTCTCATGTTCATTATTTCTACTTCCTTATCAGAAATAGGAGTTTACAGTCTATACCAGTTTCTGACAAAGCATTGGACCTATCATTGAAAGGAAAAGTTGATTTTATGGACGAAAAATTGATTTTATCATGCTCATCATCAGACTCGGACTTGGCAACATGTGATACTGTATCACTTAGTGTCACTAATACCGCTCCGTCGGATAAAATTAGCCGGAGAATCAGAGTGCGAGGCGAACGTACTCAAGGGTAATAATTAATGTGCAGTTTTCCCAAAATTTAATTTAATTGGCTTCTATTATTTCTCAGCCATCACTTAGCTTCAGTGAGTAGTGTAGTCAGTGCCATCTATATTTGGCAGAATATGGATATAGTTTGAATTTCAAAAAACTATAAATTCATTTGATTTTTTAAATATTTCCTAAAATTTTCCTTTGGCTCCTTTGCATGCATTTTTTTCTTTACAGTTAAGACTTCATTTTGAAAGGAAAATGGATAAATAAGTGTTTAGTTAAGGATAGCGATAATACTTCTTATTACTAAAAATTTCGCCTTCATTTCTGGATGTTTCTGATTCGATGAAGGGAAAATTATTTGTTAAAAACTATTGAAGTTGCTATAATATCGTTTTGATAAATTTAAGATGACTTTAAACTCGTTATAATTTGATGACGATTTTCAGAAATACCGTTTCGTTAAATAAACTCCGCGGTAGTGGCAGTGGGTTTAATCGACATAAATATTATCGAGCTCAAAGACATGACCGTACATTGCAACCAGAACTTGGACATAGGAAATGGGCATCCACTATTACGTATCCGATGCGTCTTTTACGTCGCGCACGAGCTAATGTTATTAGAGCAATAAAAAACAGATAGTGAGGGCCCAAGAAAAGCTTATAAACCAGTATCGTACTAAGTAGTAGCAACTTATCGGTTCGAAATGCAGTTGTTTGAAACAGTTGGAGAGATATCCTTATGTATTTATTAAAGGCTTGTTCTTCAATAAATTTTTTGTTATCGTTATTTTACCAGAAAAATTCTTCAGTAGATGTGCTACATCGAACATCATTTGCATGAGGTATCTCATTGTACATGTCTCCGACACTCTGTTTGAACAGCAAACCTTTTTCCCAGTTTATTTTTTTTTTTTACTGATCAGCCCGCAGGGCTCCTAATTTTTGCATACACTTAGGTGTTTTCATGTATGTTTAGGGTATTTAAAAAGCAAGTCTTAAAAAATGTTTGGTTATTAGATGAAAGCTGGAAGTCATCTTTATCACACCATTAATGAGCCAGTTTGTACTGTTAAAGTCGGAATGTACTAGTAACGATAGTGGTAAAACATTTAAAGAATTCATTTTTGAAGATTTGTGTAGGGAGGAAATTCATACAACAAAAATTGTATCTTACTAAAAGTTTGCTTATTCCCAGATGTGTTGCACTTGCTAAGTCAAATCTCACCTGTAATCAAGTTGAAGAAGAAGACCCTTTCCAAGCCCTATTTTACCATCCCCCATTAATTGCGAGAGGACCGTTCTGTGTACCCATTGCGGACCACTCGTTTAATTCTCCGTAGCATGCAGCAAAGATGCAACACTCCTAGCTATAAGCAAGTTGATGTTATCGGAATTTCAGGATATGTGGATTAGGTGAATTGCAAAAAAGTGAGGTGTATTAGTAGGCTGGTGAGGGAAGAACTATGAGGGCCAATAAGAATGACAGAGAAGTGATCTAGAGGTTAGTGAAGTATTAGAAAGTAGTGATACGTTAGTGCACTAATATTTGGCGGACTTACCTACAAGGAAAGACGAGAGAAGGTTGTCAGTTGTACGACTGAGATTTTCGAATTCACATGGCAGTTGCAATAAGTTTGATTTTCCGTAGCAAAAGTTGCGCATTGAATATTTTTAACTGGTATGCTGGAAGTAGAATAGTAAGGTTTCGACAGGAGAGAACCCAAGTGCATCAACAGAAAGAAGGGATACCAGGAAGTGGTGAGGGGGAGGGAGGACATAAGGAGAAGAATGTTGTTTTGCATTTATCTCACGAAGTATACCATAGACTCACCAAGTTTCGAACTGAGGAATATACTAAATTCACAGATCGGTTTAAAATCCTACATCTAGGAATTGATGTTTATCTTTCCTTTATTGGTACAATATCTTCCGTACTTTTAATTTGTATTATTTCTAGGATTTTCTTTAATTAGGATAGAAATAATGATATAGTGTAAATTGGGTTAGGAAATTTCTCCCGCTCAAGCGCCATCTATTTTCAAGGCTAGTTGATTCGACAGGTGAGTTGTCACGCACTCCGTAGTGGCTTCTAACTTCCATGGCCGCAGTCCTGATGTCTATATCAACCAACGTTTTTCATGGGGTCTCATGAGCGGGAAGTTCCGCACTTTAATTCAACCTTTAATTCATCCCATAGCGCCAGTTCTGTTTATCAAGTAACGCCCACTATCTATGCTTGATTTCTAAGCAAGTAAGACGTCATACTTATTGAAGTTCTAGAATATTTTGAAGACCTACTTCTGTATGCATTCGCTTTACCGGGTATAACTGCTTCATTACATATTTAGCTATCCTGAGGAAAACTTCAGAGGGAATCACTGATTAATAAAAAATTTATTAATCATATTTAATGGAAGATATGATGATGATAATAATGTGTGTATGTTATTGGATATACTGTACTGTTTTTGTTTTTGACCGCAACTCAGTCGTGATTACGCGCTGAATTTAAGCATATAACTAAGTGGAGGAAAGGGAACTAATACGAAGATTTCTCTAGTAACGGCAGGAAAAAGCCCAACGCTGAAGCGAACAAGCAGTTTGTACTAGATGGAAGTGTAGCTATTCATATGCATTCTTAACCGAAAGTCCCCTTGAGCGGAGTTGCAGTCCATGAAAGGTGCTAGACCTGTACGGGTGAGGGGCTATGGCAAGTTGCACTTTGGAGTCAGGTTGTGTGACACTGTAGTCTAAGGAGGGTGATAAACCTCATCTAAGGTTAAATACGATCACGAGACCCATAGCAAACAAGTACCGTAAGGGGAAGTTGCAAAAAACTTTGAAAAGAGAGTTCAAGAGGACGTGAAATCGGTAAGACGGAAGCGAATAGGGTTAACGAAACTTATTCAGCCAATCAGTTTAGCAATTTCTTACATCATTTATATGTATCATTTTTCATTTTTTGAAAATATGATATAATACATGAATAAAATGTAAGAAATGAATGCTAAATTAAATG
>PQVD01000706.1:58982-75881 GCA_003012265.1 Setaria equina | reverse complement strand
TTAAATTTTAAATGATGAAAATGATCAGTTCTGTTATCTATTTCAGGTGGTTGACAGAAGAATTTGCATCGGTTGTCGTATTAGATGATTTACAACCACGCTTGGTTTGTAAATATGGAAATAACGAGTTCTTGTTGTCACAGGCTTATGTTATTATCCTTTTACTCCTGACGCTTTATCTGAATAGTACCAACAAAAACATTAAACATAATCACAAAGTAAATATTTGGACAAATATCGCATTAACTAATTAATGATTATTTGGTGAACTCTAGCATTTTTGATCTATTTTCAAGATTAGTTTTTATAATTTTACAGGAAACAAAGTGGCTCTTCATATCATCGTTAAGTTGCTCCATTCTTTGGATTATTTGGATAGCCGTTTATACTTTGATCCCACCACCATATAAGGTCCACTTTTTCATATCTGTTCTGAGTTTCAGTATGAGTTCTGACTTCCCTAAACAGAAGGTTTTAAATTCAAAATTAATTTGATATTATACAAAAAATTCCTTTATGCAGGACACTGTTATTGTGCTTGAGTTACTTTTATGCGCGTCCGTTTTACTTGGATTTATTTTCGGTCCAAAGATTTATATAATGTTATCGTATGAGCCAGTAGTTATCGAGGTGCATCCACAACATGCAACGAAAGATTTTATCTTCGAAAATGACTTGTTTGAAAGAGGTGAAACTTTAATGGCTATTAGAACGAATTAAAGACCCATGTAATAAAAATGTTGCACAAACTTTCTAGAATCAAAGACATCCCAGGAAAATCAATGGTCTTAATGCCATGAGGCTTACCAGCTGGGATTAAATTCCGCTGAAATCTGTTTGATCGAAATGAGTCATTGTCACTTGATCATCTAATTTTTCTGAAAAATTCAGGAAGGAGACATTAATAACTCTTTAAATTAATTCTTTGAACTCCAGAAGATTTAAAACGAACCTCTTCACCATCTAATAGTGTTGAATTACACAAAAGTCGTTCAACATGTAGCGCTGTAAACTGTAAAAATTCACCAGCATGCAGGGGACTTAATGATAATAATGATGACCAGGTACTTCTCTTTTTTTTTTTTTCTTTTAAGTAATAAAGTCCCTACATGCAAAGCAAGCCGTATTCGGAATTCCATATTGATTTTAAATTTTCAGACCAAAATTTCTGATGCCACTTTTTTTTTATTCTCCTACGCAAAATTTAGTCGTAAGATTTTTGAGGTTCCAATATTTCGAACTGTAATGCGGAAGAAGAATTATTTGGGGCGTTCACACTCTGCAGATCGACAAAGCTTCGGTCGAATAATACAGCAGTCAACACTGTCGACCAAAGTTCTTTTCAATGATGGAAAAAAAGAAAATGGCGATAAATTAAATAGACATCGTGCTATATCTGGTTTTAAAACACAAGTGGAGAGCAGTAACTGAAGCGTATCATGAACTACAGTATAGGAAGCACCAAAAATGAATAGATTGAAGGCCTTGAAGGGGAAAGTCTGCATTTCTTCCATTGTTTCATCATCCCCCAATTTTTTTTTTCTTTTTTTCCTCGTTTACACCTTTTACAAAGTAATATTGCCTAGAAAATTATTAGAGACAATGGGATTTCATCTTTCGGGATGTCCAAGTGTTACTGGTCTTGCTATTGATTGTACCACTAGTTTACAAGCCTTGTAATATTTGAAATAGCGAAAATAAGAATATTTTCTATTTCTTCATCATAGGATGCTAAATTATTTAAGAGAGCAGAGAAGTTATCCATTTCCATTTCAGAATTTGTTTCAGAAGAACTGGAATTGAGGTTCACGATAGATGGTCTCAACTGCCATTTGCAGCCACAATTATTTTTTTTCCAAATCTTAATTACGATGACAATGCGGTGTTGTTAGTAGAAAGAATACAGAGTTCTATGATATTGTGGTTCGTATAGCTTCTGACTGCTACTGTATATTTGTTTCCACTTTTAACTGTATATTTTGAAAAAAAATCACTTTTTTTGCATACACTGTAATGCCAAATTGTGCATCAAAAGTTTCACAAATATACATGCACAGTGCAATAAATTTCATCATTCGTGAAAAAGGATTTAACAATGTAACTTAGTAGTTTTGATGTTATCCACCGAAATCTCTCTTGCATCTACTTGTTTGTCAGCTGTCCTTTTCATTCCACTAGATGAGTAACTTCCTTAATCGTAAATTTAGCGAATGCAATGCTGTATAGCTCCATCGAGTTTTTTTTTTTTTTTTTTTTTTTTTTTAGCATTTGGAATCAGAAATAACATCCACTTCCAGTCTACAAGACATTGTTGCTGACGAACGCAATACATTTTATTGTTAAAATGCAAGATAATACGACCACTGTAAAAATCATAATTATCAGTACTAGTTATAATCGTAAAAAGACCGCAAACTGTTCAAAGAAGTCTAGTCTAATGTATTTTGAAGTTTTTGAAAGTCGGTTTTTCAAGGTTTTCAAAGCTATGTACGATTTCATGTTGCTGTGAATAATCGGACCTGTCTACTCAGCAGTGCAATAATACTTCATTAAGTGTCCAAGCTTTCCTTAGAAACTTGATATTGTTTACTTGAAACTGATGCCATTTCTGGAAGGCACTATTAACTTTTGAATACATAAACTGCAAAATTAAGTAAGACAAATACAATCAATTCATAAAGCAAACAAATTAACTAAATTGAAGGAAAAATCTCGAGTTTTATTTCAAAGTATCTCGAATTTAAGGGTTTTCAAATTCCGAAGGAGTTTCTGTAAAAATAGGTATTAAGCTGATGCTAAATCTCCTTTGACCGCTTGTCGCAACAATTTTTCTAAACATGCTTATCGAATCTCCTCCTTTTGTAGGCACTGTTTTTAAATCCTAATAGAAATTAGATAGAGTCATTCTTCAGGCTTGTTAAGAGGATGGAAAGGTACATGTATATGCATAATAATGTGTGCCTATTGTGCTGCCGTTATTTTATAATGTGATAGCTCATTCATTAATTATGGTCATTTACGTATTAGCTATTTTTAATTTCATTGAAGTAGATAGAATTCTCGAATGCTTTATTCAACATCCTATTCCTGTCAGAATCGATGCATTTTTTTCCTTTTCCTTATAAAATATGGGCGATGCAAATTTGTAGAGAAAAAATTTTAAAAAGTGTCTTGGAATACCGCTTAAAACCTCACTAAAATACAGGTTCAGTATATTCATACTGAGAAAACAGAAAAGAAATTTTAGTGTCAAAGTTCAGCGGAAACCAAGGAGGTATTAAAAGCAAGGAAGGACAGATTCCACTGCTAAAATGACTGGTAATATTAGATCATGCGTAATAGATATTTCAGCAATGCAACTGTCGAAAATTTCCATTGTCTTCCCTTACTAATGTGTAATTTTCAGAATGCGGAAGTAGTGAAATAGCGCGATGTAACCCAAAGTCAGCATATGCTCAACAATGAAATAAAAAACTACAGGAAATCCATCATTCAATTCGAGAGCGTAGCCTCGATTTAGTGCTCTTATCTTTTCCGGGTTTTTCTTGGAAAGCTGAAGCGCATCTTTCCTAGATTTTTCCCTACCAATGATAAAAACCTGTCAATGCAAAATTTGGGAAAATTCGCATTCAGGTTGCTAACATAACTGTAACCTATCTTCCTCTTGAATCATGAATAAACCTCCTTCATGAAGGAAAAAGAAAAAAGGAAAAGTTCTGAATTTAATATAGAAGCGCAATGGGAATCACGTCAAGAAAGCGAAGTCAAAATTTTTTTCTGTTACAACAAATGGAAATTTTTATTTTATTATAAATATTTCACAGTAGCAGCGAATTATAATTGGTTTTAAAAAACAATTACCAATAAAAATTGATGGTTGGTGCTGGTTCTATCATTTAAACTGTACAGGCTTGCATAACAGTAAGCTTGCCTGTTTGAAATAAAACCTATCGGATCAAAAATTGACAGAAATCAAAGAGAGATCTCTTTGCTGCCTAAAATACACAAAGGTGTTTATTTTCAATATCATTCGGTTAATTTTAGGAAACTCTTAGTATTGGAGCTTGGATGCTTTGCAAGTATAAAAAGCAGTAGGGATGAGGAGAAGCAAATATTAGTGGATTCTTGATATCATATTCTCAGACTGTGCAAGGACCTATCCTTGTAATGGTGACTGCTCGTTTACTGTTGAATTTTGTGGGTTAACCTCTGTTTTGATCACGTTGGAGACCATTTTGATTGGAATCATCCTTGCCACGCCATCATCCTGAAGAACCACACTCAACTTGTACAAACTATTGCCAATGAATTTAACTACGATATCCATTATGATTCGCTTACTACACTGCAGCTCGTTCGCAAAACAAACCTTTTGGCGTGGGACACTTGCAGTAACACTCAGATGTCCATCTGCAGTAAGATTACTACTAACTGCATCCGCTGGCACGTTCGAAGATAAAGGAAATTTCCTGGAAATATTTAAATAAAAATTCAGGATAAAAAAAAAAAACATGTTTGATTTTTCAAAAATTTTTTAGCAAAGAACCTAATCAGAAGCCGTTCTACAAGGCCAAATTCATCCTCTCGTTCACCATGTCTTGCTTCAATGATGACAAAGGAATTTGCCACTGACACCTGAAGTTATAATTGCTACATTTAATTTTTTGATTTAATAATATCGATTTTTCCAAAAGCCATTAATTATTTTTTAAAATTATGCATACTATGGAAGATCCTCTGCTCATAGAAAATAATAAGGCCAGGGCCAGTTGTACAAACAAGTTTTTTTTCATTGGCGACTTATTTCCACCACTTATTTTTCAATTTTATCGGAAGAAACAAAAGCTCTCCCATTCATTACAAATAAATAAAAGAAATGTATTTTAAGTTTAATAAATTTGAATAAAAAAACCTGAAGTTGACAGAATTCGATTTCAAAATACTTTTCGTAGCTTTTTTGATAAGCATGCATAAGGTATAAAGCATTATAGACTTCCAAACACGAGTGAACGGCGGTAACTAACACCGTTTATGGCTTTAAATGTAAACGGTGTTTCTACATGTTTGAAGAAATGCAAATAATTGCAATGAAATGAAACATATCTTCAGATCTTCTGGTTTGAACTGTGATAAATCCATTTGTACGTAAAAAGAATCGTCGCTTTGTTGATGAGATGTTATCAAGCCTGTACCCGCAGCTGATGTATTAATCGATGTTAATGTCATTGGTGATGACTATAAATCTACTTTCACTGATTTATTTTTTTCAATAATTAAAACAAGTCATGATTTATAAGAAAAGTTACTTGCTCAGTAAGTAACTAAAACTGGAATATGCTTCGCAAAAAGATCAAACTTCGAAAAATTGAAAGTACAGATTTCTGAATATTAATATTAATTCTATAAAACAAAGATATAAAAATTGAAAATCCTGAAAGAACCGAAATGTGGACTTGATAATTGGAGGTGGATACGAGTAACGGTGATCCCATATTAGATACGTGCAATGGTGAACCTATGCGGGTGATTTTTGGGCCTTGTTCGATGATACGTTTCTCATACGTACGATTGTATGATGATGTTCTATTGTACGCTGACGTGGACGACATTCTTCGAAAGTTTTTTCTGGAAATATCACAATTTTTAGAAATAGCATGTTGGAGCAGAATGAAACAAGTTGAATGATTTAGTAAGAAACATTTGCGTTCCTAGTGAAACAGCGTAAATCGGGTATTTTTGTTGTTGAAACTTTGGAATGCAACCTTTTTGAGTCGCTAATTAATCCGACCCATTTAATATTTAATATTCCGCTTAAAATCACATCATTTAAGGCTAAAGATCATGTTAATTAATTCCCAGGTCATTTAAGTAAAGAAAAGAGTTTCTTGCTGCAGCTCCATGAATATAGTAGTAGATAAAAATAAGTTTGCAAAATAATAAGGATGAAATTTTTACAGACAAGAGAATAAACCGTTAAAAAATTACTGATTAAACATATTAGGATAAACGATTAAGCAAATGAGACTAAGATAATGATGATGATGTAATCGTGAACTAAAGAAAACTGCAGTTTGGTTTTCATTCGCGTGCGGAAACAAAAGCAAGAAAAACTAATAAAGATGCAACTGATACCACATTTAACACATCTCATTAATTGGAATAATGGAATTTCATTCGGTCAAAGTTAAACAACAAAACTTCCTTTCGCTCATTTTGATGTCAGGAATAGTAGTTTGATGGGCAATTTTCAAACTGCCATTTTCAGGCTTCAGACTAGAGAAAACAATCTCCTTAATCATTATAAAGCAAATACAGAATAAATTAGGTCGGAATTGACTAAAATTATATTCACTAGCTAAATTTTATGGCTCCGTCAAAGTTTCAAGTTAGTTTTGTTTCTCGTAAATGAAAAACTATGAGTGCCTTAGAAATGTTAAAAAGCATCGGTATCAAAGAAAATAGAACGATCTCAACTACTTCACTAAATAGACTCATTCATTTCGTGCTATCAAGATCTGTCATTTACATAACTTTATAGCTTGGAAAAATTTTGAGTGCATCAAAAAACTTCATAAAATTTGAGAATCGTTATCTCCTCCTTACATACTTATTTATGATTACAATGTATCAGTACTTTTAAACTAAATCTAAAGCAAAAATCAAAAAATCAAGTCTTATTATAATTGAGCTGGTTTCAACCCATTCGACAGTGTTATTTCTTACTGTTCCTGGGTGTTTCCTCAAAAAATTGAACAGCAGTATAGGTGCTTCGTCCTAAATCTTTAATTATGGAATGAATTAGCTTAAATGATTGGGAAGTAAATTTTATAGGAAATAGGAAAAGGAAGCACAGAATCGTTATTTCAATAATTCAAGGTAACTAACTGTTCTGTGATGCGTTATCTTCTAAGCGACAACCGATGCAAGTGTAAAGCTTTTTGCTTTCATTCTAATCTATTCACTTCAAGGATTTATCAGTTAAGAATGATATGATAAAAAGCTATATAATGGGATTCAATAACTATACGAAACTACATTTCTTTCTTTCCAGCTCCATTATCGCTCGCTTTTTCAGTAAACGGGAAACATAATAAGTGACTGGTTGAAATTTCTTCTAAGACCTAACTTGATATCTCAAACAATGGTTCCAATGAAAGTTCACCTTTTCATAGAAGTCTCGAGTAAAGCTTGAAAAAAAAAGTTTTGTTGTTGACTGGTTCTACTTCTACACATTCCATATTAATTTCACTTAGGAAGCAATTTTAAAATAATTTGGAAATTGATGAAAGAGATGATGAAGAATCAAAAAATAGATAAACTAATAAATCTAATAAAGTGAGCTGATAGTAATGGGCCAATAAACTCATGGAGATCACAAGCTATAAAGACTGATAATCATTACAGAATTTAACTTGGTATGATACTACTTTTAGAAGTTGAGAAGTGATAAAAGTTAAAAATGTATCCAAGATATTGGTTACGTATGTAAGGTAGTTATAAAAATTGAACAGTTAAAATGTAGACAGGAAGCTCAAGGTAAAAGAAGTTGATCAGCAGGTGAAACTAATAGTTTACTGATTCGATTGGAGGAGAAATGCACTGTGTAAAAATGAGGAGCTGAAAGCTATAGCAGCTGCATGAATAAGTTCAATCTTGCTGCGCTCCTCACATGTGCTTCGTCTTTATCCATAGAGCTCAACCAACAAACTACATTTCTAACAAATTTTTTTTAAATTAGTCGGTTTGAAATAGTTCAATTTATCTCTGTTTGCTCACTGCCCACACAGTTGCACAGGGAGAGAAATCTTGATTTCTCAATTTCTTCATCTATTATAACATTAGTATAAGGGCAAAAGTTCGACCTCAAAAACTCTGAGTCTTGCAGTGAATGGAATTCCAATTTCATTCACTAATTTCGTTAGACTAATTGTTAATTTTTGAGCTCATTTTCAGCATAACAAGTGCCGCGGACTTGTGTAATACAATAAGCGTAATTTCATTTCTAAATTATATTGTTAAGTCCAGATTTACTGTTTTAGGATTGTGTCGTTCTCTTCTGTAGATATTTTTTAAACTGCTTATCTTGCATATTTACAATTTTTTTGGAACTAATTGGTGACGCAAGAGGACAAGCGTTTCTATATATGTCGAAAAAAGAGTCTAAAAAAAAAAATCCCTTTCTTCTGCGTAGAACTTTTTTCATTCCAAAGTGCACGGGTTCCGAAACAAAAATTTCGTTGAAGGAGGCTATCATCATTAACACCACAATAAAGTAACTGCTCAACAGCTAAACCGATTTGAGACGTTCTGCTAGAAAACAGAGTTACACATTACACTCCCAACACACGTGTTATAAAAGTGATGGACCGTTGTAACCATCACTTCAAACCTACCGGACAGCTATCACGTCTTCACTTGGTTCCAGTGAGAAAAGAGATATACCTTCCAAATGTCAAATTTACTTGAAAAAATCATCACTTTATGCAGACCACTTTGTTGGAATTACAAAATCATACGCACCAAAAGGAAAGCCAAAATTAAAAACCACTTTTATGTATCAACCAACCAGTCCACATTGCCATATTCTTTCAACAGGAACTAGAATTATTCAGCATAAATTTCAAAAAACCTTCCCTCTTCCGTTTTTCCCTAGTTAACGGTAAATAAGCTATCCATAAAAATAATGATAAGGCAATTCTAACCTAGTATTACAAATCATATCATTGTGAAATCCGAGTGAAGACACTTTCAGCAATCAAAAACGCCTTAACTACTTACAAACATTGTAAATAGCTCAGAAATCTGCTGGAAAGACTGGACAAAAAATGAACAGGGGAAAAGGCATATATATATATTTAAAAATCTAAACAGAATAAAACAATATCAATTTATACATCCCTACATCTTGACAACCCGACTACGAATAAGTGGAAATGGATTCCAACGAAGAACAGATGTATTGAAGCATATGAAAAGAAGAAACTTTTATTTTAAATGAAATACGTACTTCAAATACGCAGCTCATTTTTTCTTTCTTGAACACGTTTATGAAAAATGACATAGTTTGAGGTACTTACCCAAAGCATTTTGACTGTTCCGATGTATGCAGAAAGTATTGGAAAGCTTTCCTTCCCTTTACTCCCAAAACGATTAGGTAACTCAGGAAGAATAAGTACTAATGTGGCAATCCTGCCGTAAATAGCACTGTCAAACTGTATGAACAAACAATTAAATAAGTACAGGTGGAAGTAAACAACAGTACATCTGACAGTAATGTGGCATATACATTTCGAACCATATATGAAATTTTACAAACATAATGAAACACTTTCCCAAAGTCCTCAAAAATATTTCAACATATATGGAATGAAGAATTAAGGCACTATCATCAAGATACGAAATGTGAATTACAAACAATTACCGATAGTGCTCTTCCCATGTTACTGTACATTTACTCATAAGTGATTACAGTCTCCGATTTCAAGAACGATTAGTCCATGTAGGAAGTTCATTTGTTCTCTCTTCAATACAACCAATTCTGCTATAAAACGTGGGCTGAAAGGCATATGAAGTTTGAGTGACAACTAGAAACACATTAGACAGAGAAAAAATCATACGAATTTTCAAAAAGGTGAATTTATATGAAAACTCGAAAAGTGTCGAAGTTTCGCTATCTTAAAAAACTTTTTTTATTAAGTAAACCTGCAAGTCGTAAGCAACACTTTTATCCTCATCATCAGAATCACTTGATCCATCATGTAGCATGCCCTGTCCAGAAGTAACTGCATTTGGTTGTCCAGAATCCTTCGATACAAATTTCGCGAAGCACTTAAACAAATAAAAAAAAAAAAAAAAAAAAAAACAAAAATACATAAAAAAAAAAAACAAAAAAAAAAAAAAAAAAAAAAAAAAAAAAAAAAAAATGAGATTCATTGTAAAAAGCAAAAAAAAAGGAAAAAAAAGAAAGAAAAACTAGTGTCGTGTGAACAAAACCAACAGCATCGCATACGCGAACGGGTCTTTTGCTCACAGGAATACGATAACTATGTGAAGAACACGCGCCGCATACGACATTACCACAGGCACGACAGTGATGCTGAAAATTACTAGCTTTTAACGAATTACTAAAATGTAAATTGTCTGAGAATTTGCTCGTTTTCATCCTGTTCTTTTTTCAAATCATCGTTCCACTTCAAAATTGCTGATGATTTCTAATTTTCAACATGTTCACTAGAAATAATTCTTGCGTTACAGGAAAAATAGTTACTAGCTCTGTAATAGAGCCATATATCTAGCAGTTCCAATACAGGGTGGCAACCGTTTAACGGTGAGATCACAGCTCTTTCCCCAAAACAAAAAAATTTTTTAAATACACAACAATCTCGAAAAAAAAGATGTTACTATACTGAAATCGGATTACTGAGGGCACACCCTACGCTGTATCACAGTGAACTGTGTCCTCTGACACGCCATACATCTAGTTGCTTCACCATCGGGTACCCAAACTGCCGCATGTTCAGTTGCGGGTTTTTTGCCACCTAAACAGTTTAACGATACAATACGACTGATTTTGCTAAATGTTAGGACACTCACGATAATAAAACGTTATATGAACAGAACTACAGTTCCTTGACTAAAATTCGGTTTTCAAGTCAACCATTAAATAAACTGAAGACACCCAGGAGTATTTTACCTTTGGTGAGAATATCATGCACACAACGCTCAATATGTAAAATCCATTCCTTCTTCTCCGTACTTGTTGCTGCAAAAACAGCGAACGATTTCAATCTCGTTTTAATAAGCCAGCCATTCTTCATATCTTAATAAGACAGCAGAATAAATATCACCGCATATGAAATCACAATTTGCACCCTAAGTTTGGAAAAATGGTGTTTAAATTCCTTAAATTTAATTTGGTTCTTTTTTCTAAAAAAGAAAAACTCATAAACACACTTCCATTAATAAAAGAATTAACCCAGACAAATTCAACTGATTAAATAAAACTAAAAAGAAAATGCAAATTACCGCCTTCATCCTCAAGATCTTGCAACTGTACTTCTTCCAGTGGAATTACATGTTGTTTATTGTAACGTTTTTTTGAGATTAAAATATTACCATAGACCAAAATATCGTTGAAAAGAAAAAACTGGCGCTGTTTGGGCTTCTTTCTGAATCAAGACAAGAGTTGCCT
Organism: Setaria equina; assembly: GCA_003012265.1. Taxonomy (NCBI): domain Eukaryota; kingdom Metazoa; phylum Nematoda; class Chromadorea; order Rhabditida; family Setariidae; genus Setaria; species Setaria equina. The sequence goes on along the minus strand of PQVD01000706.1, from coordinate 64,690 downwards.
TCAGGTTGATAATCTTTTTTTATTGTCCACTTGTAAAGTCTATGAATACAGCACTCACCTGCACATTTTCACCAGTACTCCTTCACCGACTAAAACTCGCCCATATGCCGTTAACTGTTGACCATTGCTGCCGAAACATGCTTCAACATTTAAAATACGGCGAGTGTTTACCTCGCTATTTACTGCAAGAAAGTTACCATTTTTAGATCACAGATAGAAGATAAATGAGCAAAATGTAGCCAAGTTATTCAGATGAAAGTGATACAAGATGGACAGTACTTATTTAGCTTAGCATTGATTAAGTTACGTTTCACATTTTTAGCTGGCGGGACACTAACTGAGTTTATTTGATTTCAACAGCCAAGTTTAAGACTTGTTATTTTATCAACCATAGTTGAGAATCTTTTTATACATAAACTTCACTCGCATATTTTACTAATGTATTCTGTTAATCAATTATTTGCGGAATAGTGTTGTCCTTTTTTTTTTCTATTCTGCTTCCATTCGTGAAATGCTTCTCATAAGAGGTGTATATGACGCGGATAATTTGAATTACAAGCTATTAGAACAAACCTAAGCGATCGACCATTGACTGTCTATTTCGAATAAGTCGTCAATAACTATTATGTAGTTCAAATCTGAAATTGTCCTAAAAGTTGATATACAGGTTATAATTAACTGTATATCATAATAGTTTTTGCTAACAGGAACGATCGAAACAACCCGAAGGACCGAAATAATCAAGAAATATCAACAACCATGAAAGAAAGAGAAATACAACTCAGCCTAAAAGCAACCAACCATACATGACATAAAACAGTTCTTTCTAATCCCGCATCACCTAAAACTTTTTGCTTTGATAAATTAAAACTACACTACAGAACATCAACCACCTCGACGTCCACAAACGTCCATACCGCGGAAATACCGAAGTCTAAGCAGCTTCTTCTTACTATTACATTGTCTATCTCACGCGCTCGCGCATCAAAACGCATTGTACCACAACCCACAGTGATTGTAATTCTCTCTCTGTTCTTGTAATTCCTGCCACTGTATATGCACATTCTTCGTGCGTTCAGAAACAGTTGGCAACTCGCCCTTGAGCCCAACCTGTATTATAATATCGGACAGTTCCTGCTGTCGTCTGGTGGCCCTTGTTGCTGTGGTTTTCTCTGTTGGGGTTTTGAGTTAGTGATGGCATCATGCGTACAGTGATTTTCTTGTCATCATTCACTGTGATTCTCAATTCATGTTTGTCTTCCTATAACATGCTCCTTCACTTCTGATTCCTACTTCCCTGATACACCGCCACTCCACCCACACGTTCTCGAGTTTTATCAGTTCTTACTTTTTAATCTAGAAGCTATTAGTTCTGCAAAAGTGTGACAAGAACGATAAGTCGTCACTCATTAAAGATAGTTCAGTCAAGAAAATGTAAGGTGGATTGGGTGAAACGCAACATTTTCATCTCGAGACGTCGACAAATTTTTTTGTCATCTCGTATAGCGAGAGATGTGGATTATTTTTGTACTTACGTTATATTTTCGTACTTAAAAGGTAAGGTGAAGCTTTTAAGTTATATCTTGTGAAGGTGCCATTACAGTTAATCTCTTTTCCTTCTTTCATGTATTTTGCGAGTTTAGTAGATTATGCATTTATTTTATTCTCCCTCTTATCCATGTCATTAAAAGGCGAACAGAAATTTTCATCTAGGGATTTTGTTTTAGTGTGGAGGTTATAGTCAGTTGTAGGTTTCTGGAAATATGCCTCTACGGTTGGATGTGAAAAAGAAATTGTTGGCGAGATCAGATCGTGTTAAATGCGTTGATTTACATCCAACCGAAACATGGATGCTTGTGGCGCTTTACAATGGAAATGTCCATGTATGGAATTACGAGAATCAACAGCTTGTGAAATCTTTTGAGGTTTTTGATTATTTATAAGTTTCAAAACTTCCATATTTGGACTAGCATTCAAATCTTAAGATTTGATGCCTTTTTCAACTTATCAAACTTCTTAAATGGTGTAACTTGATTTGGTTTGACTTTCACAGTTACTTTTTTATTAGATGTTGCCTTAATGCTTTAAAACCTGCAATACGAAATGCTAAAATGTGGAGAAAAATATTTTAAATTACATCATTGTACGGTTGACATCATAATGGGATATCTGAGTACGATAAGAATAAATCTGTCGGATTCTTCTTTCACTAATGTGATTTAACTAGTAGGTTTGTGAATTACCGGTACGATGTGCAAAATTTATTCCACGAAAAAATTGGATAATAACAGGATCGGACGATATGCATGTTCGTATTTTTAATTATAACACCTTGGAACGAATACATCAGTTTGAAGCGCATTCCGACTACTTACGTTCAATTGCTGTTCATCCATCGCAACCTTTTGTCCTGACTTCGAGTGATGATATGCTAATCAAACTTTGGGACTGGGATAATAAATGGAGTATGAAGCAGACTTTTGAAGGTTGTTCCTTGATTTTCGTGGTAGCAGCGCTGGAAATTTCAGTTCGAGAACTTAATTTAGTTCATTTGCTCTGACTGTTAACTTTATTTCAGGCCACACCCATTATGTGATGCAGTTGGTTATTAATCCAAAAGACAACAACACCTTTGCAACTGCTTCTCTTGACAAGACAGTGAAAGTTTGGCAATTTGGTAGCCCCACAGCAAATTTCACTTTGGAAGGTCATGAAAAAGGAGTGAATTGTGTGGACTATTATCATGGTGGTGATAGGCCATATCTGGTTTCGGGTGCAGATGATCGTCTTGTGAAAATATGGGATTACCAAAATAAGACATGTGTCGCTACTCTTGATGGACATGCACAAAATGTATCAGCGGTTTGCTTCCATCCTGAATTACCAGTTATTATTACTGGTTCAGAAGATTCTACAGTTAGGCTATGGCATTCCAGCACATATAGGTTTGTTACGCTGCTCATTTTGTTGCTCTGACAAATTGTAAATAATTGTAAGGAATTGAAATCATCCGTTATTTGAAATCAGTTATAAAATTAGCATCGTTATATACTTTATAGGTTGGAAACAACTCTCAATTACGGCCTTGAGCGTGTTTGGTGCATTCACGCCTTACGAGGTTCAAATACCATTGCTATCGGTTACGATGAAGGTTCGGTAACAGTCAAATTGGGTAGAGAAGAACCGGCCGTTAGCATGGATTCAAGTGGGAAGATTTTATGGGCCAGGCATTCTGAAATGCAACAAGCTAATCTGAAAACACTTGATGCCGCTACCTTGGACCAAATACAAGGTTGCCTCGTATTTATTTGAAGCAACTGTTATTTTATGGATGTGTGTCATTTTACTTTTTTGCCGCCACTGTCGTGTTTTTAGTTCCTTCGATTTCGGTTTTCCTTATTTTACTTTTTATTTTTCTTGCCATTTCATTAACGGCTTCTCTAAAACCTACCCATTGATTGTGGTTATCAATTAATATTCCGCTTTTTTTATTGTAATCTTTTACCTCCTGCATATGATATTTGTTTTAAATTTGTTGTGGAACTTTTCAATTTCTCAAAAGTATTTATTGCAGACGGTGAACGCATTTCACTATCGATAAAGGACGTTGGGTCATGCGAAATATACCCACAGACATTGACTCACAACTCTAACGGACGTTATGTTGTTGCCTGTGGTGATGGTGAATACATTGTTTACACTGCGATGGCTTTGCGTAATAAGGTATTTCAAAAGTTACGGAAAAGATTTCAAGTGACAGGCCAACCATAGATTGAATGAGTTGGTTGAAAAGTTGGCAGTTTTATGACTATAGTTTTGAATGCACTCTAGAAGTCAAGATCACACAGTCTGTATCCAGATAATAATAAAATGATGAATCTTTTTTTTAAGTGGATTTTTGAATTTTTCAGGCTTTTGGCTCTGGTTTGGAATTTGTGTGGAGTACGGATCCATCAGAATATGCAGTCCGTGAGTCAGCATCGAGCATCAAGATTTTCAAGAATTTTAAGGTTTATTTTTATTTTCAATCCATAATGACGGTGGAATTCTTTTTATTTCATCATTTTCTAATGATGAAATAAAAACTTTTCGATTTACAGGAGGTCCGTACATTACGTCCTGATGTGATTATGGAAGGCATAGAAGGTGGACCACTTGTTGCTGCTCGCGCCGCGAATGCTTTATGCTTTTTTGATTGGGAGACGGGATCACTGATTCGCCGAATAGAAATATCAGCCAAACATGTATACTGGTCTGATAACTCTGAAATGGTGCGCTTTTATAATAGCTTAGATTCACGAACTTTGTCTTATTTAATTTCTGCTTAATGCAATAAAAATGTAGTACAGATGTGTTCCTTGCGGAGAAATGTGCCAGATTGCAGGTCACAATTGCCAGTAACGATACATTTTACATACTGAAGTATAACAAGGAAGCGGTAGAAAATGTCGTAACTGCTGATACAGATGGTATCGAAGATGCGTTCGACGTGATTGGTATATATATGTATCATTGTAATGAGCGATCTGCATACATTACATTTTATTAGCCTTATATCGTTTAATGGCAGACGTTTTAATGGTTTTTTCACTTTTTTTTTATATCACATTCCACTATTTTGTGATATGGAAGGTTTTTAGCATTCATATTGGCTGTTAGGATTTTTAGAAAAGAATGTTGTCTTTTAACCGACTAATTATATATTTTTTCCTCTTCTAGGAGAAGTACAAGAAAGTGTCAAAACAGCTTTGTGGATTGGTGATTGTTTCATTTTTACGACTGACTTGAATCGTCTAAACTATTACGTTGGCGGGGAGATAGTTACAATTGCTCATTTGGATCGTCCTCTCTATCTGGTAAGTCAAGAACTGTTGATTAGCAAAGCGCCAGAACCATGGTTTTTAACACAATCGAAGAAAATTAATATGTCACTCTTTCCTCTACATGGTTTGACTCGATTTAACTTTCTAACAAAGTCTGAAAAGAATACATTTCGCTACAGAGACTTTTCGTCTCATTAAGCCCAAAGTGTTTGTCATATGCGTTGTTTTATTTATCTTTCCCATAGTTTTAGCTAGGTTACACGCCAAAGGAGAGCAGATTGTACTTGTGCGACAAAGATCATAATTTCGTTTCGTATCGTCTGTTGCTATCAGTACTCGAATACCAAACTGCAGTTATGCGTCGGGATTTTGACACAGCAAATAAAGTAAGCATTGTGGAAACTTAAACTTTGAAGTTATGGGAATCAGCACGGTTGGAAAATGCTTTAAAATTATATGGGATTTTATATCTTTCTTGTTTAGAAAGTCAAACATAGAAATTGGTAGTTCTGGACTTCCTAAGCTGCATAAAATTTTGAAGATGTTACCAGTGATACCCCGCGATCATCGTACTCGTGTAGCGCATTTTCTCGAGAAGCAAGGATTCAAGAAGCAGGCTCTGGTTGTTAGTCAGGATCCAGACCATCGTTTTGAGCTTTCTCTCGCTCTTGGGGATTTGAAATTAGCCTATGATCTTGCCGTAACTGCTGATTCGGAAGAAAAGTGGCGACAACTTTCTCAAGCTGCTACTTTGCGAAGCGAATTGATGTTAGCCGGAGAGTGTCTTGGTCGGGCTCGTGATTATGGTGGATTGCTGCTATTGGCTACATCTGCTGGTTCTGCTACATTAGTGGGTGTTTTCCGAGTTTTTTTTTCCTTTTTTTT
>PQVD01000706.1:42042-58935 GCA_003012265.1 Setaria equina | reverse complement strand
AAAAAAAAAAAAAAAGGATTTGGAGCAAAAATAGCGGCATAGAATGCTGCACCTGTGCATTTTCTTTAGGTCACTGAAATAGATAGAACATTGGCTTTATTTTTAGCTATCAAAATTGGCATCGGATTCACAGTTATCGGCGCAACATAACTCTTCTTTCCTGTCATACCTCCTGCTTGGTGATTTGGATAAATGTTTGGAAATCCTGGTTTCAACAGATCGCCTTCCGGAGGCTACTTTTTTCGCTCGCACATATTGCCCATCCCAGGTTATATATATATTTTCTATTCTGTACTGTTTTTTCATTCCAGTTGAAGTGCCTTTTTTTTTTCTCCCTCCAAAAAAAAAAAAACCTAAATCTGGTAATTTCATGTTTCAGGTTAATCACGTTGTGTCGCTATGGAAAGCGAAGATCTCTCGTAAAATATTAGATGGACAGAAGGTTGCATTTCTTGTGTTTTTTTTTTTTGAATTTTGGATTTATACCATTTTCTTTAACAACCTTATTCCAGAACATTGGTGAAAGCCTTGCAGAGCCGTCAAAATATCCGAATCTCTTCTCGGATTTAAGCGAGTCACTGAAAGCTGAACGGTTTCTCAAAGAATTGACGAAGTTGCCGATTAAAGCGTCAGCTCGTTCCCCAACTAATGCACAGCGTAATGTTCTTGATGAAATGGCACAGGCAGAAAGATCAGGTTTGTGTTTAAAGTACCACTGATCAAACTAACTGAAAAATGACAAGAATTGTTACGAGGTGTGTTTCAGGTGCCTTGATCTTTCATGAAGATGGGACTGCGGAATTGCTGAAAAACGAAAATACGAATTTGGACAGCGGCGTTATAGAAACATCCTATACCACAGTTGATTCCACCTCACTATCCGGAAAAGCACAGACTGTTCTAAGTTCCTCGACAACGTTGCTTATGACTTCCCCTGCACTATCATTGCAGTTCCCTTCCAGAACTTATATACCTCCCGTGACACCAGCTTCTCATACGGATTCGGCAGTTGTAACAAGCGAATCTTCCAGATGTCTACCATCACAATACATTTGTACAAAACCGTTATCTCCTGCCTCTTCAGCGCCTCTTTCTTCGAATGCCCAGAACACAGCTCCAGCTGATATAAACTCTGATATTAGTGGGAACAGCGAAGAAGAAGAGGTGCTATTTTTTCACTGAATTAGCGAACGACTTTGAGTTGTATCATATTTTAGGGCATGACGTTTGAACTATAAAGTATAGGTTGAGCTGAATAAGTAAAATAGGGCTCAATAAAAATTAGTGTTTAAAAGTGCAGGGTAGGGCGTGGATTTCAGGGGAATTTAATGGATGCGAGTATGGGTCCGGATGTCGTACGCGACCGTGCCCGACCAGATATCGTTCCTTCAGATGGAGGACCAGACGTTGTCGGTAGTACTGTTCAACCTCAACCGGAAGTAAGTATTTGTTTGATATGCTTTGTTTTATTTGATCATTCCCAAATTGAAATTTGGTTTGAATGTCATATGGCCAAAATGGTTTTTTTATAGTTATCTGATGGAAGATTTTCTTTGAAATAATGATTAAGTAATTTCCAATACCGATCGGAGGTGAGCCAAATAACTGGACAACAAAAGTCAAGCAAGCAGTGGCAAGGTGTTTAGGCTCAGTGGTTTCGCTGTTATGGTGATTTTAATCTATGTTTAGGTGGTGCAGGATGCAGAAATGAGAAATCAAGAAACAGTAATAGCTTGGAGTGATGACGAAGATGATGAACAGTTTGATGACGATGCTACGTTGAATATTGATGAGTTGAGTTTGGAAAATGATGAGTGATAGGTCTGATTATGCTGGGATAGTGACTTTGGAGCGGTGACGAAAACGATGTTCAATTTCTTGGTGATATTGCACTGAGTATTGATGGTCTGGATTTAGAAAATTATGGCTGATAGGCCTAACCGTGTCTTTGACCAACACTCCAGTTCTTTTCTCCATTTGAAATTCCTTAAATATATTTTCAGGTTGAAGTTTCGTGCTTATGTAGGGATGTTTCCTTTGTTGCATTAAAATGTGTTATTTTTAGCTGGAAAAACGGTTTTGTTTGGTACCGCAAGTTTTGTTTATAATTTATAATCTGTTCTTTCAAGTTTGTTTTCTTATTTTTTCGTGAAAAATTTGTTAGCAACAATATTACGGATGCAATTATTACAGGTTTTGAAATCTTTCAGTTCTTTCCATTCCGGCATAGTCAACTGTAACTTCTCGTACAGCTGAATTTGGAATTCAACTTGCTGAAAGTTTGAAAATTTGCATATTAATTAAAAAGAAATTTGTTTTTATTTGATATTGCATGAATTGCATCTCGCGTTGCTGTATTGGGCACTCTGTTTTTCATTTCGGTTTCTGTTTGTTGATTTTACAATCCTGAAAAAAAAAAATTCCTCTGTCAACTCAATCAAATGTTTTGGTGTCACGCATTAGCGTTAGTGTTTCCTATCTAATAGCCAGATCTGCTTGTGAAAAAAGAGTCCAATCTGACTCAGTACTTGTTATTGATGAATACTAGTACAAATAATTTAATATTTCTTGTAAAAATCAATATAATTACCATAAACCATAACCTCATGAGATTTCTAAACTGCTTTTGTGGTCAAAAGTTACGATGAAAATTTGCAATTTCTGCCTTTGTGTTCTGTAGAGGAACTAAATCTATAATCAGGAAGATATAATTTACTGGGTTACATGTTTAGCTCTTAGTTTTTTTGGCTTTCTAGGACCGGCTTTATGAATAAACTATGCAAAGGTCGATTTTATGTTAGATGTTTACTGGTACTGAAATAATAATGATTTATTAGTCTTAGACTAGAGTGCTATCTTTGGTGTTTCACTACATTTCACCTCTTATTTTTTGGGTATAAAAATAAAGTAGTTTCCTTGCGGCTTTTCACTAATAAGAACATGAAGCGTTGGAACTGGGTAACGCGTTAGGACGAAGGACGTCGTCTAAAATTCTGACATGGTTGTGTGTGAATTCGAGGGTTTTAAACCCCCGTAATAGGGACTGATAGTGAAGTCTTAAATCCTTCAGCAGTTACTTGCTATCTATAATATTAACAGTGTTCACTGTTTCGTCTAAATCATCTTAGAAATGCTGATTTTAGTGGTTGTGGTTACTTATTTGCAGTTTCAGTTCTTTTAACATAATTTTGCAACCAGTAAAGAGACTAGGTCTAAGGTTTATTTTTACTTGAAGTGAGGTGAAAGTTGTGTTGAAAATTAAAAATGAAGGTGGTTTAAAAATAGGGAATGTAATATTGAAAAAAGTGAGAGCATCCCTCAGTTCGAATTTATTTTAAAGATGGGAGTTAGGATCACATTGGGAAAGGTATGGAAAAATTACATGTGTTAAAAAATATCCTGATTACTTAGTGAATTTGCTTTCAGGAAAAATTTTTATTGGGAAGCAGGACATAATTCTGTCACTAAAGTACAGTATTAGGAAGTTTTTCTGTATTGTATGTTTTCATCATCTTATACAACAATTTCATGAATTCCCAATAGGTTTTTGAAGACTAGATCTTTGAAAGAAGGTTGAAAATATTGTTATCAAGTACTTTTGCTTCATGCGAAACATCTGTACGATATTATATTATTCGAAACGGCCTAATTTTACGAATTATGCAGTCGGATCATAAATTGCTTGGAACTTTTTATTGTTTCAACAAGTAACGCTTTAGGTACCCCATAAAGCATGAAATTCATATATTTATATCACCGTTTTTAATGAGTAAATATTATAGTTTTTTGGATCATTAAAAATCCATATTTAAAAATTTGCTACACAGGAAACAGTTCAGGGGTCATGTTGGAGATCTCGATTGATGACAATACTTATTTTTTACAGTTGGTCTCTTTGATACCGTGAAAATCCATTTTCCTCAAATCTTGCTTCATATTTTCGATTAAAACAGGTACCAGACGAGACATCGCATTCAGGAACATATTTAAAAAGTCGACGAATTTCAGTCTAAAACATTAATTCCAGGATTTATACCTATCCCTGGATTGTAGTGAAAGGACGGCAATGGAGCATTTCCCTTACATCTTCACATATGTATTTTATGGAAACAGTTGCTAGCTTTGCTTCTCCAGTCATTCCGAAATGTTCAACATTTAATTTTAAACATGCTAATCATGGGTATTTAATCAGAAAACACAGAAATTCAGCAGACTCGCTGTACACAAATCCTAGCAAAAAAGTATATATATATATATATATATTTGTTCTTTCGTCTAATTAATTAATTAACTATTTATTCACTTATTTATTTCATTTTCTGATCAATTAAATAATTAATTTATTTGTACCACGAGTTTCAATACTTATTACGGTCGGGATGATCATTATAACTATTGACTCTATATTTTTGGCCTAACATTGCCAGTTTAATCCATTATAATTGCCACTATTTTTAATATTTTATAATCACTTTTTGAAATTTCTAGATCTATACCAACAGCTGTGGAAGGAGCTTTAATAGCTGACTAGGAGGGGGTGTTGAGTAGATTTAGATGATTATATTTTTCCATAGTGCTCCAAGAACGGGCCGAATTACTCATACTCTCTAATATTTACTTCGAAAATGACAAAGTGATAAATCTCTCGAAGTTATTTCTTTTTTTTTTACAAATTAATAACTGAATTTCTGACTACGTTTTACATGTAATTAACCTTTAAAAATGTCTGAACTTCATCTAATAAAGTTTGAACCACCTATCAAATCGTTGTATTATTGAGTTATCAAATGTAACTCAGTACATTGAAACCTTCCGAAATTTAAAACCTTACTCGATATTAATCTTTGAAATACTCTAGCCATGATACATTATTGTTCTTGGGTTTGTGATATTGAATTGACGGAGCCGTAATACTCCTCCACTTCTCTTTTCATAAAAATGTGTTACGACTACTTTTTGAAATTTTTGTGCTCACTATGTACCATATATATATCAGTTTTATTAATCTGAATGAATTTTAAATTACTTAGAAAAAGCATTTGATTTTTCCAGGTAGGTTTTTACATCATTGAAAGGTAAGAAAACATTTTCAATTTCTAGTTAAAGCAGTAATACTGCCCAGTTTCCTGATAGTTCTGCATTTCATTATCGGCAATTTTATATTTTTGTTCATGAAAGAGTAATGAGTATCCAACCGAGCACAGCGTGTCAGCCGATCTTAAATTAAAAAAAAAAAAACACATAGCCTTAAACTTTAATTTTAATCATAACTTTAAAGAAGGAAATTCTCAAACAAATTCGAATGAGTACTTTGAATATTATGTTTTGACTAGTGGATCGAAAGAAGCCTGTGAAGTTTGTTGATTAATGAAACATGCTAAAATTTTGGAATATATGTCTCTGTGTTTGGAATAATTTTGTGAAACGACCTTTTTATGAAAAGGAGGACGAACGGACAAGTTGATGATGGAAGAGGAGCTAGTGAACCAGATAACGATCAAACGACCTCGCTTTTGCCAGCACTAAACTGACTAAACTGATTGCATCAGACGATATCGTGGGGTTTGGGGAAATTGGGAAAAGGTGGGTTGGTAAAAAGGTAAGGGGTAAAGAATTTCCATCAAGAAGTAAAAACACCGGGGCTCACTACATCGAACAGAATCCGGAAATTCTCTCCAACTAACCGACTGACCTAAATTTCTAGCTCATTCTCTTTGTCACTCACTTCTAGCTCCGTTGAATCTGACATTTTAACAACACCTCTAATGAGGACAATGATTGGATAACTAGTTTATGGATTAATTGCGATATTTGGAATAATGATATCACAGTATTATCTGGTTACGGTTGATGATTAGTCATGAAAAGTATACCGTGAAGTGAAAGTAACACAAACTTCCAAACGTTATTTAGGATCACCTAAAATTAATTGCTAATGGTTTTAGACTCCTTTGCTACTTCTCTGACTTTAGAAGTGATATTTCTGCCCCGAATCAGCCGTGTCAGCTGTACAAATAAAAGTTAAATGACAAAAAAAAAAAAATGGCAGAAAAAAATCATGACTGGTGACTTCTTTAAACGCATTTCTTTTTTGCTAATAGTAAAATTTACAAGTGCATGATCCTAAAAACTGAATGAGTGTAGACTTGAAAGAGCCGGATCTCGTTTCCCAATTTGAATATCAAATTTAAAAAAAAGAAGAAAAAAATATTCTTTTTCTGCTATTCCTAGTCAAAGCCAACATCTTTTTAAGAGAAAAAGAGGAAAATAAAGCAGTTCTATTCCAACGTAAACTAAGGAAATGCAAAAATATCATTTTCAGTAAGCTGAGATATGCAAGCATCGTGACAAGATCGGAAAAACCTTTCTGACTGCGCTTGTATATTCTTGATCATTCTGCACAGTAGCAGGTCAATAGGTTGGTAAAAGAAATTCCTTATTCGTTCATATCAAACAATTGATGAAAAGGTAATGGAGAGGCAAGAAGCGCAGTTTACCGAGATGAGAACCCCATGAATTCTCCCTCGATACAGAAGGGAGACATTTTTTTTTTTCTAGATGTGAAGATTGTTACAGCCATTATTTCATTCCTCTTTATTGTGATAGATCCTTGTAGACAGAACTTCTAATGAATGGGTCATGCTTATATAATTTGTCTATGTAATTTAACACAGTTATTGAGGCCCTTTAAAAAGGTGATACATATCATGATATGATTTCACAACTGTCAAAATTGTATATAAACCGGTGACCAACATCTATACAACGTCAGAAATGAGAAGCCCAGACAATAAAATACCTTCGGCTATAAAAATAAACCACTAGAAGGTGGTGGAGTTGAAACTTCCATTGCTTCTAAAACGGACTAAAGCAAAAAGAAAAACCGACAGCTTTCGCTTTTCCATTCTAGTGACTTAGACTAACTTGAATCAGAAAACTTGTGTTTGAAATACCTTATGAATACTTGATATATCTTGCGTTCTTATATATAAAATTATTCATTAGAGTTCAACATTATTCATTTCAATAATGTACTTGAAAAATCAAATTTTTCATTATGTGTTGTTAATGCAGGTTGAATTAAGCTTAAATTTAATAATAAGAGAGGTGAGGAATGACAGAATCTACATATGGAATATATTGAATGATTTAATTTTACAATGAATTAAACAGAAGGCACTTCAAGAACCATTTAATAAACAGGACAAAGCCATATAAATCCATTGTACAGAAGATCTGGAAAATTACTATTTTGACGTTGGTAATGTCGAAATGTGTTTGAGGTCGATGCATGCTTTTTTTTCATTATTAACAGTAATTATAAGAAATCCATATTCATCTCATCTTGATTTTATCTCTTTCGCTATAATAAATATACAGTCGTTTTATTTGAGTGAAACAACAAACTTTTAACCAGAAGAAAAGTAAGGAAAATGCAGGAGATTTTGAAGGAAAAGGTGTTAGGAAATGCAGTAGAATGAAGAGAGGCATGAACAATAAAGCTCGCTTTTCATCGATCACAAGCATGCAAGACTAATTCAAAATTTTAGAAACGAAGTCTGAAAAAGTTTTTGGAAAATGGTCCAGTTATGAGGCATGAAAGATAAACTGAGCCGGATATGGTGTTTGAGTGGCAGCTGGAATATATGCGTGGGCTGAAGGTAAATGAAACTTCATATCACCGTATGGATTTGGCTGTGGTTTCAACATGTCGTAGAACGGTCCTTCTGGTGGGCCACGTTTTTTGTTCTTATTTTTCGTACTGATTTTTCGGTTTCTCGTTTGAATACCGTCCTTTTTCATTGATATTGGTCGTGAAATCTATGAAAAATCAACATATCAATCTGTCTTCAGTAATTTCTCGATTGATAGATCCATTTTGTCCCAATTTACTTAACTTTCAGCTAATTTACGAGCAATATGAGCAACAGTGGACAGAGAGATTATTTAATTCTTTTTAAAAACAGAAAATATGTTAAACATCTGTTGCTGGGATAATAAATGGGGCGCGAAAAAGAGGTGACTGCAACAAGCTGCTAAATAACAGAGAAATGGTCATTTGTAATTATTGTAATGGAACTAATAGCAGGCGTCCTTTTACAAATGTTGCGGTGGCTTTATGGTTGTATAATTTGATGAACGGGCCTGGCGGCGGCTTGGAAGCAAAGGTATATCCTCGGTCTTCATTCTAGAGCAGAACAATAGACCTTTTCATTACTATGAAAACGGTGTAACAATACGTTATTTTACAACTTAAACCCTTCGAACTGAAGTGCCAACCCATTTCCACATATTTTCACAGCTTAAACGGAAAACTTTTCACACCAATAGTTGACATTTCTTACACTTACTAGAAGAAAATTTTGAAGTTGAAAAACTCAAGTTGTGTCAAAATTCCATTTTTCCAAAATGTTGGTCTTTGCCTTCTTGCACGATTTGTTATTCTCTTCTTTAGTCAAAAAAAAAAAATCAAATTCAAATCAACGAGCACATTCTAGAAATTGTGGCAAATAAAATCGTTTGTAAGTAATTAACTCATGTAATTAAAAAATGTTTTTGGACTTCTCGTAAATCGTTTTTTTGTTGGATAAATTATAAATAAATACACAATGGTAGTCATTTACGACGCCTGGGCCACGATCATTAATCATATTTATGGTTAATTGGTGGACGCCTCTTTAGTAACCTAGAAACTCATTTAATGAACTATATAAAAAAGTTTCCTTTTGGAACTGATTAGTTGGTTGAAAAGACTCAAAACCAGCCTGAAGTGGACTTTAAAGAAATTTAATTGGCTTAACATGAAAGGCCTAATCTATGAGTAAGTCAAACATTCTATTATTGAAGATAAATATTGTGAATCATCATTAAAAGGTCAATGATACATGTCAAATTAACGTGAAATTACCTTTTACAACTTTACACTATTAGTAATCCCATATTTTTGGCTTTACCTTGCTCGGAAACAAAGTTGAACGTCAGATTAAAACACACGCAGTAGCAAAAGTGCGTGCAATATTTGTTTTGCATCAGTTTAACTAGTTTAAATTTTGTCCTGTCAAATCAATGCATGTTCCCTTTCAATCACCATCTCCCACACCCTTTTGATTGTACTGTAATAATGAGCAATATGCAGAATTTAAATCTATTTGAAATTACACTTTTAGCTTCACTACGAAACTTTGCTTCACAACATAACTTCACACATCTTTTTCCGTTTGAACTCTATTTCACAAAATCATTAACTCTTTCACCTCTTACAACTACATTACCGACATGTTGATTGCCAGTTTGAATTAATTAAAATAAGCTAACATTGTGAAGTTTATGATAAAGACCACAAGCATTGCAGACTGGTTGTCCTAAAGAATTCCGCCTCCATAATGTTGTATTATTCGTCTTACAGTTGACGCATTCAATACCCGTCCTCTTCTGTGCACTCTGCAAATATATATTAACCATTCATCTCGAAATCAGTTTACTTCAGTACAGCACTTGGTGGAACTATGCTGAGTAACTATTTAAATTATTTCAAGAATCTAACTTCAATTTAAAAATTTAGAGATGAGGAATATAAAACCTTTTCGTTGTCAGAAAGAAAATTTTCCAACAATATTTATTAAAATATTTATCTTTACAAATTTAATGGAAGAATTTAAAGTATTATCTCGCATCTTGGAATTTGCTCAGAAGAGTGTTTTAAATTTTTCAAGATCAAGATGACTTTATCCTTTGTAGTAGAGGTTATCTAATGAGTATCCAGATAATCAGTAAACAGATTCACTGGGCCGTAAAAGCGCATTGACAAATAAGTAAATGAAACAGCTCAAGCAGGTAATGGTTTGCTCATACCACAGATGTTGTAGGTTCAGGGTACTGTAATAAGTAGCACCAAAGATCTGTTAAGGAGGCTGTTCAAATGCCTCACTCCATTTTTTCCTTAATTATTTGCAAGCACTTGGTCGGAAGAGTCCACGCCGTTCGTTTCTTAAAAGTTAAAAATTTTATTTAAGCTTGTTATGGAATATTTTCCCTCAAATCGCTTCGTGTTTAGTTTCTCCTCACCTGAAACTCTTGCCCACCGTCTCACTCACATTCGGGACGGGTCGTCGTATCTCAAGAACTCCTGTCTCTCCGAAACCCTCCTTCATCCTTCACCCCTTTTCCCTCTCTCCCTCCCTTGTTTGTCCTTGGAATTAACCAATTTCTCTCCTCTCTTCGACCCTCCAAAAAGCACCGCTCCAATTCATTTAACAAACTCAATGCACAGAGGATGCCAGTTGATGCCTGTCTTATCGTTTTCAATTAGTAAAACAATGGGTTTTCGTCGACAGTTTTAATGAGAGAATTGACTGTGAAATTCCAGCAGCAACACATTCATTTTCTGATTATAAGCGATGACAGCTGCTACTTCCAATTATGTCAGTTGACGCCTACACACGAAAATAAAACTATTTATTCAGCACTGAACCTGACCCTACAGACTGAAAGAGTGCTTCAAGATAACGTTCAGAATCTAATTTTTGTTTCGGTAAACAACCAAACAAAACCCAAAATTTTCTCTTACGGTCCCCAACATGAAGACTAGATTCATAATGTTCATTGTTTAAATAGCGTCCGAAAGGAGGGAGTTTTATTCTTGATCAGATGATCGTAAAATCAGAATTCCAGAGTGGAAATAATAAAATGAAATATCAGCTTATGAAAATAATTTGGAATTTTTAAGAGAAGAATTGAAGCATAATGAAATCATCTAAATGCACTCTTCATTAGCTAGAGCACCTCTTAGACGTGTTACAATGATTATTGTAATGTAATACGAATCAGAATATAGTATTACGCTAGGCTGTTACTGGACTAAGTTATAAGATGGCAATGTGACGATTTACAAACATATTGTCTCAGATTACACACAATCGATCACCTTTAAGTTAACGAGCGATTATTGGAAAACTTTGAAACGGAATTTTCAGAGATCTGATTGAGAGATTCACTAAAATAATGATCTCCTGTTTTCCTCTAGCTTCGTCTTTTTATTCCTTCCAATTATCATTTACTTTACTGTATAACCATTCTATCATTCTGCACATTTCAGCCATAAATGATTACTACGACAAGTTTGTTGGAAATCATTTTGTCCATGATTACAGGTTCTTATCAAAGAAAGATTCAATGAGTAAAATTTGGTACTAGTAAAATTTGAGGAGGAGCTGTGACAGAAATTCATGTAAATTTGCTGAAATGAAAAGCACCCTCGATCTGCTCTTAAATACCTGAGAAAATCCGTCGGACCTAAAATTTATCACTACCGACTAGCATAAGTTGCCTAATTAGTAGTTATTTAAACTAGAATCATTGCCCTTCAATAAGAAATGAATGAAGTGAAATTGAATAAAATGAAAAATTTTTTAACAAAAAGGTGAGAGAATGAGTGAAGAACCGGTTCTCACACGGCGTAGTACCGTAGCCTTATTTACAGTTGCTCTGCTGAAAATGTTGCTTTTCTCCAACATTTTCCATTACATGTGCGTATATTTAAGAAACACTTCCATTTTCTGCGGCAAGGGTTCAAATTTTGGACCTAATTGATTTAAGACTTATCATTCAAATATAATAGCTTCAAATTCATGCTTTTTTCTAATAATTCAAATCTCATCAGTAAAAGATGTAGCAAAAATTATATTAAAATTAATACTTCTCAGTGATTTAAAAATTATAGAATGTTCATTAATGAAGCTGAATATGAGAGTAAATCAGCTGTTCGAATAATCAGTAATAAATTAGATTGTTTTAACACAGGATAGATTAGTTCATCCAAAAAATTAATGGCAATCAGTTGAATGATTGTTATCAGTTATTGTCACTGTCATTAGTTCCAATATATCAAAGATTTATCACAGCGATATGATGATATATTAATACATGTTTGGCTGATAATAATGCTTGATATCGAAGCAGCAAAAAAAAAAAAAAAATAAATAAATAAAAAAAAAAATGTTTTTTTTTTAATANNAAATAAATAAAAAATAAAAATGTTAGACTTGAAAAATAATTTCAAAATAATTTTCGCTCCTATTCATTATTTCTTTTTAGTGCTGTTTGTCGTAAAATTACAGTGGAGCAGTGCTATTATCTTCTATTAGCCTAAAGACTACAGGTTAGCCTTCCAGGAGAAGGAAGTGACTTATTGAAAATCTAAAGAAAGCTTTTAAATATCATGGAGAAGATTCAGTATTTGAATGGACGAAGATGCAGAGAGGAAAAGAGAGAGAGAGAGAAAAAGAAGACGAATATGTTCTTCATAATTCCACATTTTTCATAAATTTCTGTGTCTTATATAAATGAAGGCAAGTGTAAGATCAAATCATCTTACCTGTCTTTTCTTGGGCTTGACAAGTGGACGATTTTGTCCATTCATTTTATGATACAGTCCACAAGCATTACATAAGTAATGACCAGTACCATCTCTTCGCCATAGTGGGGTCTGTACGGCGCCACAATTGACACATTCCCGTCCTTCTGCTATAAAACACATGAACAGTAATTATAACAGATGACAATGATGAGCTAGTTGGGCTGAGAGTGTAGTAATCATAGACAGCATAAGTGATGACACGTTGCCAGCAGTTACTGGATAATAGATCTAAATAGGTATTAATACCCTCGTCACTTGGAAATTCATCTGCTCCCGAAAGACAAACTTCCTGGACTCTTAATAAAGACTATGCTCCTAAATGTTTAGTTTACAGTACTTTATGCAATCAGAACATATTTTTTGGGAAAAAAAAGAGATCTGGCCTCATAAACCGGGAAACAGTAACACGGAAATACTTACATGCAAAGTTTCTAGTCTTGGGACGAGGAGCACCGGAAACGCCGGTAGAAGACCTGGATGAAGCAGAACCGGATGAGGAGCATGCAACTGTGGGAGCCGTTAAACGACTTTGCGCTGCTAGCAAATTTGCACTATGCAGTGGATTATAATAATCTGTTGTTGAATAAGCTTGATATGTTTGGGGAAAGAAATTTTGTGTTGTTGTCTGATTTTGTGCTGAAAAGGTTATGTGTTTATTAAAATCACTTTTTGATAAGAGTTTGCTAAATTAAAATTCCGCTGTTTGTCATACTGAGAAATATTGATTAACTTTTCTTTTCAAGAAAAAAAAAACAATTATATTGGATATTAAGTGCATTTACCAACCAACAAGCATCTGAGTAGGATCCGTTATAACAGTAGTTGGCTGTGTGAAGCTCAGTTCAGTAGCATTTGAAGAACAGGGCGACGCACCAGCAATTGTAGCAGCAACAGATGAATTGGCCGTTGCGCTTGGATAAGGCCATGTTTGAAAGAAAAGACTTGGGTAAAATTGACCTCCTGCACCTAAAAGTTACCCAACTTTTAGTAAGACACGATATATGATTCAATTTTTAAAGAGATTCCATAAAGTACTAAGAAAACTTTAAATACCGTAACTATCCGGCATTTTCGGTGTTCCTTGGTAGTACAACTGACCATTTTGTGTTGAATTCGAATAAAAGGTGGAAGGTTTAATCGGTGAGAATACCTGCAAGTAAGTGTAATTGTTTATTTGATTAGAAAACACCTTTTTATTTGGAAAAGAATTTAAGACATTGCAACACTGACAAATGAGAAATTAAGGAACTACTAATCTAATTTTCTAAATTTGAAACTAAAAAATTTTATACAAAACCTACGGAATCATCGTTTTGTGCAGGATTAGTAGTATCCTGGCTCTGAGTATTGCTACTCATTTGCAATGTATTGAGATCGGTAACTGGAACGTTTTGATCAGCATCAATAACTGTTTCCTGAATTGACTGAATAGGTTGATATAAATCTCCAGGATGCCCCACATTATTTGGTTGGAATTTGTACTCCATTTCCACCGTATATTTAGAAAGCACTCTGCTATTTAATCTTCTCTAGTTCCAGCTTGATGTTCTAATAACTTGAAATCCTCTTCAGAAATGTAGGATTTCCTGTAAAGTTCAATTTCATATCTGTCGAAAAATTATACAATAGCAGAATACGACAAAAAATAGAAGCATCAGTACGAAGAAGCTTTATTGCGTAATGAAGAAGAAGGAAGGGCAATAGTTATAGTCCTATCAATAATCACATTATTATGGAAATCCATCATTCGAAAAACGACAGTATATTAATAATTGGATCAATGGCGTATATAAATTTCGAATTTTTGCAAATTAAAACAGGAGAATACTTCAGGTAAGCAAAAAATCTATTAAATTACTTCAACGTTTTTTGTGGCATGAAATGAAAATCAACAAAAGAAGGAATGAACAGTCAGAATTGTTGTGAATTTAAAAATGCTACAGAACATCAAAAAAATAAAAATAAAAGAAGAACTTGGAATAAGGCTAATTTATTCAAATTTTTGTGACTCACCTTCTGATTTCATTCTACATTTCTGATCGACTCAAATCATTTCAGTTTAAAAGAATAAAACATGAAGTCATGTAAGTATATTTGTTGGACGAAAAATTATGAATATCAGTTACAGCATCGACAATTCATTGATAACGATATGAATAATCAACAGACAGACAAATGGGCAGACGAACACGTAGACAGACAGACGAACGGACAGAGAGATAAATATCCCGATGACCGCTGAATGAGAAGCGCTCGTGCGGATGGTGCATAAATTTGGGTATATTTTCGAGAAAAACATATATATTGTGGTGAGGCGCCGTGATGGTGTTGTTATGTTCATCCCGAAGCAAACATCTCCAGCTGTTTTTTGGGCTCAGTTATTCTTCGAAGTTATATTCCTGGAATAGTTTCCATATTTCTTATTTTCAACCGGTTCCTGTGTTCTGTTTCTGCTGTGCTATGCTGTTCTTAACTTGTAATCAGAAGTGCGGAGGAATATTGTTGGTGTATACTGCGATAATCATATATGTGGTAGCAAACGCAATGTGTCAAGTTACAGATAATTATGATTGAAGTATCTAGGTAATACCAAATATTATCTTTCAAGTACAAAAGATTATTTGGATCAAAAATTACAAAGTTAATGTACACTCTAACCGTGGCTGCGCTTTCATATCAAAGTAAATCTACAACATATTCCGTTTGCTATAACAAAAACATAATTTTGTTGCTCCTATCTGATCAATCGTGATGGAAACCTTTCCTTAGATGGTAACACTTAAAAGTCCATTGACTATTTCCGCTCGTGGTGTTTCTTAAAGGGTTATTATCAGTTTTAAATCGAACGCGTATAAACCACCATCATCACAATCACAATTATAATCGTCCTTATCGTAGCCATGATCATTATCATCAGTGTCATCAGGCTGATAACAAGATGATACTCATACCACTGAAAAGCTAGTTTTATCCTTTGCTGAGATTGCAGCCATAAAATAGAAGCTTCCGAGAAGTTATTCAGGCTCACTCGGGGGTTAACCCGGTGTTCAAGAGAGACTTAAGGATGGCATCATCTACTCATCTATAGGCCCGTCCGTCCCATCGATTCCATCTTTACAACTAATCGAGCTCGGCGGTGACGAGGGGAAGCTTCCTTCCTCTCCCTCCGCATTGTTCCATCAGATGTGAGGCAAGGTAGGTGGTTGTTAAAGAGAGCCCTCCCCCTCCTCTTCTCTTTTTCCCTTATCTCTACATTCCCCTTCTGTTCCCGATAACGAGCGCAAATTTGGAGGTGGAGCCATAGACGTCGCATCCAACCAATCAACCTCTCGCTTATCGCACTATTTTCCGCCGCACTTCAAATGACTCTACAACAATTTGTGACACTGTATTAAATATAAATGTATAAACGTCAAATTTGTACCCTTGAGTGAAAAATTCAAATTAAAGTTAAAAAAGCAAAGGGAAGCAGGGAGGGGTATAGAGTAAGTATGCCTCGACCTGGATGGTACTTCTAGAGCTACCTGTGCTACTTCAGGTAATGATTGGTGTCTGGACGATTCTCTGCGGTATTTATCCTCTTGCCTTCTTCCTGTCTGTTGCTCAGCCTAGTTCTGATAGTTGGACCTCATCAAAACAAAGTGTTTTCTGAATTTTTGATGAATTTGCTCTTCATTATGTACAGATTTTATAGAGCGATAAGCTGTGTGAAGCGGCACAAATTTAAATTGTTAAAGGACTTTAAAAAAAAAAAGTTATCAATTCTTCCAGCGACTTTAATTTAGAAATGGAGATTCGACCTGATACTCTTACTAAATTGGACATGCAATTTGGCCAACTGAATGAATTTCAGAATTGTAAGACTAACACAGTTGTAGGACATTTCTTCTCTTGTGATATTTCTAGATAAAATTTTTGGGCTGTACTACTGAGAATAAGATCGAATGATGCTTTTCTTAGCCGATAAGTAATTTTCTCCCAGTGGGCAATCATTTGCCCAACTAAGATGGGTGCAAATTTTCAAATCAACCGCAATTCCCTAAATCCCTAAGCAATGATTACAGTAGTGAAGAGAAGCGGCACTGAGCTTCATCTAGAAAGTTCATCATTATATTATAACCGTGGATAAACTAATGCAGCTGTTATTAGGACACGCAAGATTAGCAAGGAAATTTTTTTTTTTTTATATTCTTAAATGAACTGGCATGTGAATTCCTTAATGCATTTTTTTAACGCATTCATTTATTTCTTTTTTTTGTGTAAATTAAGTTTTTAAAGTGTGATTTGATAGTCGAAGTTCAGTCAAACAAAATTTATTGATGGTGTCATTTTTGCAACCCCAATAAATCAGTGAAAAGCTTATCGCAATGCTTGTAAGCAAAGTGAGAAAAAAAGCAGTATGATAAAAAAAGTATATATCTTCAAACAAATTTGTTGATATGTAGGCCGGCCGACTATTACACAATTTTTTTTTTTTT
>PQVD01000706.1:28886-42006 GCA_003012265.1 Setaria equina | reverse complement strand
AAAGGAAAAAAAAAAGCAAAAACTTCTCTTCTAGCGCATCTCATCTCGTTTGCTTTCCCTTTTCCCGTTTCCCGCAGCTTATCGTTGTGAATTTCTTCTTCCTGATTCCATCATCAGCGTCTCTGTTTGCACTCTTCTCTTTCTTTATTCTAGCTTACTTCAAATGAATAGTTGAAAAAAGTGAAGGTATGAAAAAGTTCTGTTCTCGAGCATCTATCTCTATATGTTTTCATTTCTCTATCTATTTGCTGCTCATCCTTCTGTTTAAGTGTACGTGAATAAGAATTTAAGCTAACATATCATCATCACCATCACAGTCATCAGCATTATTATCACTCATTAAAAAGTTTGACACCAGTTTTTTACTACCAAAAACATTACATTGAAAAATTGTTAATTTTAAAAGGTTACTAAAAATAGCTGGTACGCCGCAAAAGAGAAAAACCAGAAGTTTCCATTTCTTATTTTTGCTTTTGGAAAAATAAATATGAGACTGGAATATTAGTTCTCAAGAATTTTGGAAAATTTCACAGATTACTCTCAAATTTAATTCATGTGAAATTCAGGCTGAAGGGACTTAATACAGAAATCAATAGTGTTTAAGGTATGTGTTATACTGAAAACTTTCACTTTTAGTGATCTATAAGAGTTATTCTAATAAGTTTTGTATCATCTCTTATACAGGATAATTACTTAATTGGTGGTCGGCAAAAGACAGCTACTAGTTATTATTAACTTGGAAGATGATAGTTGGTGAAATGACCCGCTGTCTTGCTCTGTGATCATCAGTCACTTCAAATTTTTCTCTGTAGGGAGAGTACGCCGACAGCAGACCCCCTTAGACTTCTATCTTCATAGATTTTGCGTTATTTTCAGCATTTAACACATCATTCATGAGACAGTAAGCCCAATCTTCCTAAATCTTCAGACAACTTGGTGATTGCACTTAATTCGTCTTTTATTAAAAAGTTTTGCAATTATTAATGACTGATGATGATTATAGGAGTTCTCTTTCATTATAGAAAGACCTCTGTTGAGTATGAAATAAGTGAGAGAACAGTAGTTTAGAAACATGCTTTAAAAAGTTAGAAAATTTTCAAAAATTATAATTCTTAATGGTAAAGCATTAGAAATATACCGTATTTATTGCAAGACAACAATATAGACAAAATATAAGGGAGTATAAATTATGTAAACAAATGAATGATGCACATTTCTAATAGCAATTTTACTGTCACATCATGGCTTTTTATTAAGCAAATAGCGGCAATCTATTAGGAGCAAAAAAATGCAAAAATGTCATTTGCTGTTCGAGTAATGAGAAGATATTAGAGGTAAAAGAATTTTTAAGACATTTTTGTTGCCAAACAGATTGACATCTATGTTATGGAAAATGCAAACATAGATTCAAATATTCACATTTCTCCTTCACCTGCCTTGTCTCCTACCTTACCAGTTTCTCTCCTGCTAATATCATCTCAATTACTCGCCAATGCTTTCTTGAAAGTTGCACCTATTCTTCAAAATATTTGAAAGAAAAGGTTTGATAGATCTTCGAGAATATCAACCAATGGAAACGATGTGAATGTAGAGCGAAAGGAGAGTCATGATTACAACAGCATATTGCATTTGGGATTTTATTATAATTCCAGTTTGAGACCTCTTTAACATTAACACGTCATTGTAGATGATAAACCAGCTACTGCAGCATGATGTCATACAAAAATTACAACTTATTGCAGCTACATCATTCCTTAGGCGACTTACTTACTGGGTCAACTTGGGAAACTATTGCATAATTTAATGTGGAATAGTTTAGAAGTGAAAATACATCTATTTATGAAGCACTTCCGTCCAAATGTTAAGACTGTAATTACAATGCAACATTGCTATCCAAATATTGGAAGTTATAATTAAAACAAAGTAGTCCGAAACCAAAGGAATAAGCTCGCGCAGTTAAAGAGGCATTAAATTTAGTGAAGAGTGAGTAAGCTCATCAATGTTTAGTGCTTGTTGAAGAAGCTCCACGGTTGCCTTTCACTGTTTGGCTTCGTCTTCCTTCGTTGGTGCTATGAGAAGCAATGAGCCGGAAGATAATTTCCCCCGCTGAGAAAGAGACAGCGCAAATGCAGCACCAATGATGTCTACCAAGCCTAACGACTATCATCATGATAATGATAATAGTGTTGATGAAAATAATTCAATGATAATGACAGACTAAACGGTTGGAGTGAAGACGCGAAGTGACTAATGGCAAATTTGAGATTCAGATCTAAATTTTAATCCATAATGGCTCTTGACAAAGTATTACCTTCAAAACGTCTGAATTTTTAATTTTTGCAGTGAAGAAAGTATCGGTCACTGTACTTGAGAGCGGACTAAAACAATAGTTTGTTGTTATATGATATGGTCAAGTGATGACGCTTGCTGATTGTGGATTAGATCCAGTGTCATGATAATCGGGTATACAGGTGTCAAATGTATTTATACATTTCTGGACGATAATTGACATTTTACCCTAAATATACGCAATCTATTTTACTTTAATAATCTTGACCGCACTAATTAAATGGAATCATTATTATCCGAATTTCCTTAGGAGTCCACTATTATTGTTTGAAAATAATATTTACTGACATATTTTCATCGATCGTGAAAGTTTCTAATTAATTTTTAGAATCTTAAGTTAAGATAGATGATAGATAAATAAAAGGAAAAAGAGTCTTGGAAAATTATCATATAATGTTTTTGACGTATTTTTTTCGACTAGAAATCCAGAAAAGTTACTAGGTACATATCCTGAGATCTATTGAATTATCTGATAATAATATAGGAGACAAAACAGTGAATCGAGATGTAATAAATACGTAAATAAAATGGGAAAATGAATAAATCTTTATCTTGTGTACATTTGGTCTAAATTTACATATCCGTCAGTCCTGTGACAGCCACATTTATCTACCAACATCAAACCCTAGAAAAAATTTTATGAAATTTAAAGAAAGCTTAAAGTTATTGAGGCTCTCTCTTCTAGTTTATTTTTTGGATAACTTTCGTTACTCATTTCTGCTATGAATTGTTCAAAGTGATTCGAATTTGGCCAATTTTATAAAATTACAATTAGAAAGAATATTTTAGAACGGTAGTCCTTATTAGAGTGAGTGGTTTGATGCTCATGAGCATTGTGCCAAGAATGACAATCTCTGTTATCCACATGCCCGTCTACCCAAAACAATATTTAGATACGTTCCGTGTGATATAGAATAAAATAGTCCCAAAGGATTTATCATTCAATTAGGATCAATCATTGCAAACAATATTATGAGTAAGCAGCATCACGTGCTTTCTGAGCCATCAATTTATCTATCACATTCTTCCTATCAAGCTTGATTAACGAAATTTGTTATTGTATAGTCTTAAAAATTGAATTCTAGATTTAATCTATGCTTACTCAATATTTCTCTACTGCATATATTTCCTGCTGATTAATATTGCATCAGTTTGTAGGCACAAAATCTCACATTTCGTAGGAAATGTTGACTCATTGTTTTCTCCTTTTTTTGAGTTTCAAATTTGGAAAGAAAAAAGCAAGAAATTATACATTTGATAAAAATACGAAATCCAAATACTGGGAAGGCGAAGACGGATTCGAGGAGTACGGTAAGTTGAGCAGAACGAGTTGCAGACAGTGTTCTGAATGCCTGTATCCATCCATTCATTCATCCGTGTCTGTAGGGTGGGAGGTGTGTTTGTCGTCGTTTACTTTGTCGGTGTCGCACCGTGAAAATCGGGATGAATAGATGATAAACAGGCATGTAATGCCACAGCAGGACACGTGGTTCGATGTGTTTGTCGGCATGCAGCGTGCATGTCGCTCTGTTTAGGTGACACTAACATGATAACAATCACAAATGTGCGATTTGATGTGATGAACCACGACAATGACACTCAGTTCGCGACGCTACTGGTTGGTTGGTAGTTCATTTGTTGAAACAAAATTCGGACGAATGAGTTGGTCCTAAATTGGACATGCATCTGTCCCAACCTTGTTCGTTCCTTCTCGTGAAGGTGCCCACCTCTGCTAGAATCCATCGCCTCCGCTCCAGCCCTTCTCACATCCTTCTTTCCTGGATCCTGTTTTCTCAGTCTTTCGATGAGTCGTCCTCCATTTTCCCCATTCTGATGAAACATGTACAAAGAATGAGTACGCACACGAACTGCTTCCTTATTCAGGGTATTCCGAGGGAAATTCTCGATTCTCGCTCCTCACTTCCTATACTCACTACACTTTAACAGAAACTTTTGCAAACTGAAAGTTAAAACAACCGGCACAACTTCTTACTGTCCTTCCTCTTTTTACAGTTTCTAATTCAAGAATCCCACCCTCTATTCGCTGAAACATCTCTTAGTCGTCACTAGTTACAATTTAGGATGCTTAGTGTATGTTGAAGAAATGGACAAATAATAAAAGGAACGAGGTTCAGTAAGACCAGAAATTTATGGAATCATGGAATCAAGACCTGAAATTCTAACATGATTTTGGATAAAAAGAAAGAAGGATCAATTTTTGGTATTGAAAATGACGAGATTTGTCGTCGAGATTTGTGGTTCTATGACAGTTCAAAATGAGCACTCTTTGCCCATTTTGAATAAATGATCTTTGACAAATGCAAATGCAATGACGCTCGACGATGTCCTCCCAGCTGCCCACATCCACGCCTTCTAATCCTTCTCTCTTCTCTCGTGCTTCTCTACTCATACACTAAAGGAGTGGAACTTTCTGACCGAGTCAATCCAAATGAATAAAATTCTAGGAATTCGGGAACCAAACTGAAATTAATAATTTAACTTACTTACTTGTCTATTTAACGACGTATGATGCTGTAGTTGAGGACAGAATCGCTTGAAATAAGAATAGAACTCCATATGGTGCAATTCAAATATACACAATATGCAAATTGCGACACTTTTAAATTACTAACCATATGATAGGGAACTGAAAAAAATTGGAAATATATTAATGGCCGAAAAGACAACATTTTCTCAATTCCCAGCATGAATTTTCCAAGTTCTACATTCTTTAGTTTAATTCAAATTTCGAGATTCGCTTATCCAACCGTTCACTGTAAAAGCCCTCAACTGCCATACGAACCAGCATTTAAGTGAAGATGTTGTAAATCAGCTGCTGGTGATTATTTAGATATTACTTACTTGATTTATTCCATTTTGGAGGTTCTACAGCAAGATGAATAGCAAACATCATGCCTTGCATTAAATTACAGTACGAAAAAGAAAGTAAATAAGGTGGAAGAGTTAGCTACTCGACCTTTTTGGCCTTCAGACCTTCTTGCTATGTCGCAGTAGTTTTTTCTGCAATAAAATTCGCATAGCAAGCTGTGAAAAAAGAAATCATTCATCAAAATTTCCTGCTCGTGCTTATCTGTTTTCTTAGCAAAATGATTGATGTTACCTGAAATTAGAGCTTCTCCCTCCCATTCTTCGAATTTCACTCAAATTTTTAAACTGTATGACTTTTTAACAGCAACCAATCATGTGAATCAAAACATGGCAATTAATCTAAACTTCCAACTTCTTATTTTCCTCTTCAAAAGTAAAGAAAAAAAGGAAAAGAAGTGTAGAACAAAGGTATTATTGGCTAATTTTCCTAATAAATTTATAAAATTTATCAGACCAATTGTTAAATTTTATTTTACATTAAACAACTGCAAACGGAAAAAGTGATACTGATATTTTTACGAATGATACAGTAGTATTAGGCAGGCAGATTTGTTTTATTTGAGTAGATATCGACTAATTTATTAATAGTCAGAAAAAATATATATAGTAATGGAAATTAGTTTGATCGACTCTATGTGACTTCATCTTTTCATTCAATTTTACTGAGGTAATTCCTTGGCTAAATATGTTCTTTGTAGCTGATATTGGAATTTTCTTGTCGCAAGTTGTCGATTATGAATGACTCATGTTTTGCTGCGTTTCCAGCGCTGATTAAATGAAGTTTTTGGACAAAAATGAGGCTCCTATTCATATTTAGATTTCAAAATCTGAGAGATGTGACTTGAACTTAAACATCCCACGGCAGTGTTTTAATAACTTCTGAGCATGAGGGTACGGATAAATCGAGAAAATGCAAATATATTGCAATTCAGTAATGTAAGATTATCGGAATCATTTTTACTCCAGCTAACGATTCTTGTAAATTGGTCTGATTATTGTCACCTTTAGTGTTCAGTAAATGACTGTCGCCTGTTCACTTTGGAAACCATTAATCAAAAAATATTTTCGATCATTAACGTGCCAATGACACTGCTTCCCTTTTTTTTTTTTTGGAAGCTGTTCTTATATATACTGATATTTCGAAATCTAAAGCCGGAAAGTATCTCTTTTGAAAAAAAGGACAAATTTCAAGTTTACACTGTAATTCCTTTCTACAAGCCATCTTCTAGTAAGAGAACAAGGAAAATTTAATGGAAAGTTTCTGCCTAATTTGTTGGAAGTGTTGTTGCAAAGAATAACTTGCGGTAAAATTAGTGTGAAGTCGTTTTGTTAGCGAGTGCTTTCTGAATATTTCGATGCAGCATTTTCAATGACCATAATAAACCATTATAGCACCATTTCAATCCATCTGTATTTCTGGAGGGCTTCCACCAAACCATCTCCGGAAATATTAGAGGAATGCCCTGTTTCACAGTAGTTTGTGAAGCAATGACAAGTAATCATATTATTTATTCTCATGAAATAATTGCTGAAATCAAATTGTGGAATTACAACTGCGAAGTAGTAGATCAGATAAAGAAATGAGGACTGTCACCATAAATCAAAGAATTTTCGATTGACTGAAAGATTGAGAGGTAAAAGAAAACAAGTACAGTTATGATGCCAAAAATCCAGAAATTGTCGCAATCAGAAAACAGAAAGTCCATCTCAACATTATGAGGCTATCTTGTCCCATGATGTAGAGATGGGCTTTACACTATTGATTTAATCGCCTAATTGTCGTAAATTATGAAAAGTTGACGGACGCAATGACATTTATCATATAATAATACTGAGAAAGTGGTTATTTATACTGTTATTATTGCTTCACATTCCCTACACAAATATAGTATTTACTTTCATCCCCATGATCCTAAAAACAGCTCACTGCTTTGATATTCAATAGAAATATTAATTAAGGTACCAAAATAATACCTTGTAGAAATCATACACAAAATATATGACTACATGATTCCATAATGAGACCATTAATGTCTCCACCAGATTTAATGAATGAATAGAATTTTCTAACAGTTATATTACATGGTTTTTAAGAAGCTACTGTATGCTTAGAAATAACTTCATTCAGTTATTGCACTCCACTTCAAAATGCTTCCTCAGTGAAAGGAGTGTTCCATGACCGAAGGAGTCTTCAGTATCAATAAAGATCAATAAAATTAAAAAAAAAATTAACAAACAATTAAACAGGAATACAGCTCTAATCCTGATCGATTCTTCATTCCTTCTTTTGCGAAGAGTTTTGTGAAAACATTCACAAATACGAACTATGTTTCCAAATAGTGTTTAAGTCTTTAGGATTCTGAATATGAATTCATGTAAAGGTTCAGACTGACTTCTATACTTTAATTTCTCATATCATGCACTTGAAAATAAGTTCTCAAAAGCTTTTGTTTGAGGATTACAATAAATTAAGTTCAATACTTCACATTATAAGAGATTTTAAAATTTATTGGCTTTCAAATTTGAAGCTACTGTTAGATTAATGTATTACAAAACTGAAAGAATCGTTTAAAGAAAGATTCAATTTCATCAAAAATTGTTTAGGGGTAAAAGGCATAAAACTTCTTCCTCTCCTAAAGGAAATAAGCAACTATGATTGCTCATAAAAATTTAAAAAAAAAAAAAAGAAACTCGTTTTGAATGACGGTATGTTTATTATGTCAACTAGTAGGAAAATGAGTTTTTCAGCCTGTAGGTTTCAGATCATACAAGCTTATTGAATGGAGAAAAAACTCTTTCATGAAGCACGTGAATGTGTATTGCACCCCCTACCAGGTCAACAATTCAAAATGAACTTAAATTGGATGAACTGTAGTTAGTGGTCGTAATATACAGAAAGACAAAGGAGCGGAATGGTACTTTTATGTAGGCAAATGATACTAGAAAAACTGCTGAAAACAGTGTGAGAGATGGATCATAGCGGTGCTTAGCATCCCCTTTAATTAGACCTCAAAGGCATAAAACTTTATCCTCTGGTGGAAGTAACAACCAATCAGAAATAGGGAAAGATTGGATGGGGAAGGAAATGCAGTTACGAGGTCAGGGTTGGGAGCTAGAATGCTTCACATGAACGGTTTACCGATTTGTGTTGTTGATGGTCGATTACTATTCCATTTGACACTTCAAAGCCTTGGAACCGTCTTTCAGTTGATGTTATCAGCAGTAACCTACCTATCCTCCCTACGCAATATCTTTCATGTCCTATACCAAATGATACTTTTCTTGCATGACAATCCCGAATTGTGCAAGAATAAATCATTCGACAAGTTTGCAAGGCATTTTTTTGAATGTTTCTTCAGTATAAATTTCAAAGATTGCAAGAATCCATGAAATTATTGTCCTGGAATCCACATTTACAGAATGTATCTCCAAGCAAAAGTGTCATATCAGAAGTATTGAGAAATATACAAACACCATCCATTATCAAATGATCACCTACTAAAATCTGGAAATAAATCCTTCGTTAGCGTCAACAGCAATGAAGTGAATCATTAGTAATTTAAACAGCGACTTCGGGTTACACTGGAAATGTTTTGTTATCCATGGTAATTGTTTTCCTTTTCAAGTCATAACAACGCTTTCACATGTAGGCTTAAATTAATGTTCATTACCAAAACTGAATTGTGGCACGCATTTGCGATGCCATCGGAACAGAATTTGAAACAATCACGTAAAAGTCTCAAACAGGCTCAAGCTGTCAGTCAACAAGCCCTTTGATTTCATCGTTTCTAAAAAATTCAAACTGAACAAATTTACGGAAATAGACATTTTCATTATTTCGACTCTACCTAGTCGGTTTCATATCGTATTATGATTTGATGGAAACAACTGCAAGGGCTTATATTTTAACAGAATCTACGTTCTTAATTATAACTTATAAAGGGAAATTGTGTGATATCCTTAATTTTTAAAAAAAGACTGATATTCCTCCCAATCTCCCTAATAACCAAAGGATTCCCCAACATTAGATGTATTAAGATTATATTGATGCATGCCCTTCACACAAATTTAGTGCAGTTGCAGCCAACTAGACAAACAAAATAGCAACTTTTGATCTTCACATGCACTTCAGAATAGAAAAAGCCAGGGTAGGGCTCACCGAAAACTGATATTCTCAAAAATTTTCCAGAATTTGATATCCTGAACCAAACGGTTGGTAATATTCTTTAATGTAAATTCATGTTACATACGACAGAACTGCACAGCAATTCACCGGTTCACAGTTTTAGCAAGCACAGGCCAAATTCTGTTAGATTCGGAAGGTTAATAATTTTATAAATAATCCATCAGGAGGATAATAGTATGAAAATCCCCTGAGATCGAACACGAATAGAAACCAACAACGCGCTAGATCAAAAAAAGCCATGAATAACCACTATTTCCAATGAAAATATCATTATATCATACTGTGAAATTTGGAACTGTGTAGTGATACAAAGTCTATTTTCAAAAATAAAGAAAGAAAAGATGGAAATCTGCAACAGATGGGATTTTTGAAGATGTTACATGTAAAATATACACGTAACAAGGAATAAAACACAAAATTAAGTGAATTGAATGAGGATGCAACAACAGGTAATGTTTTGAAATCGAATGGGTCGAATTCCCAGAGTAAAAAAGAAGCAAAAATTTGGTCACAAATTTTCAATGTATTTCCGAAAATTAACGTTGGCTTACTTACGCAATGAAAGAACCGAAAATAACCTGGAGTGAGACAGAGCATAAAGATTTTGAAAAAAAGGTTTTGTTGACTAAAGAAGCAATTTGAAAAACAACGGCTTTGTAGTTTCGGTTCCTACTTGAAAATTTCATTTCAGATTTGTCCACTGAAAATCTCTACAATATTAGCAAAACCATCATACTATTTTTTAGACAGAATCGATCTGAGATGATGGCCTATGATGAAAATATAGTACGAAAAATATTAACGGAACATCTAACAGAAGATAAAAAGTATCCACAACTTTAAGCAGCGAAAAACGTGATGCTCTAGGCAATATTATGGAATTTGTAGCAGTTTATAAGCGTCTTATTATTTGAAGAAGTAAACATGCTGTACCATTAATTTAAAATTGAAGGAAGCACCATAATTTTCTAAAGGGAAATTGTATTCATAAAAAATAAACAATCCACCGTTACTCACACGGAAAAAATTAAAGGTATCCAGAGATCATTTTTAATTACAACCATCTAAAAATAATCTGGTACTATTAAATGAATAAACATTTGTATCTTTTTATTTCCTATCCGAGACAATGATGACACAAAAGTAAAAAAGAAAGGACGACTGAAGTTTAGAACAAATGAATCTTAAAGCTAAGGAAGCTAAAAACTTTCAAAATCTCTTCAATTAAAAGTAAAAAATAAAGACTAAGTATACAGTGTTCAGTTCTTTACAGCTGCCAAATTCTTAACCTGAAGGTAAATTCCCAGTGATATGAAAAATATAACATGAGAATTAGTATCTCAAAGCATTATGAAATGAGAACGGACAAATAAATAACACCATAAAAATAACAAATCAACAACAGCTCTTAGAATTAACGAGGGAAAGTTAAGCAAAGAAAACAACTAATGATAATGATAAAAAGGATATGCTGGATAATATGTGAAAATATAAAAAACGAAAAGTGGAAATACTTGAGTATCATTTTAACGAAATCAGCTCCCAACCTTAAGCTCATTCTTTTCAATTCCTGAACAGTGCTGGTATTGAAATTTCACTCCCACTAGTAGTTTACACCCAGCTATCGCCACCCGTTGGACCAGAACGTTCGTTTCGTTTATGCACTGAAGCGTACATTGGTTCACCAGTCTAAAAATTCTTATACAACTGTTGTGTATTCTTTACATATTAAAAATGGGTAACAATAATAATTAAAAAGTGAGTGTGAAATATATTCAAAGAGATAGACAAGAGTCGAAAAGTAGGTGTCGAAAGAAAATCAAAATTTTCACTGGCAATTTCATGGCGAATTAATTAACGATACAACTGGCAATAATAACTAATTAATTTGTCTAATGAGCATCTATTTATAGACATGGACACTATCATGCAAGTATACCAACTACACAACTGCAAGATCATCAAAGTACAACAAACCTGTTGCTGAGAATCAAAGGAATGTATCTTGCCACTGTGATTTCGTAGAGAATGAAGATTTTGTGAATTACTATTAGGGGAAATTTTGCCATATACAGAATTTTCTGGGGCGCTAGTCTGCAAAAGAAAAGTCTTCAGCAGTTGAATATTAAAAGAGTAAATTTCAGTTAGCAAAGTAATAAAAATTAACCCGTTATTACTTGAGATACACAAGAAAAGCACGTGGCATTAGAAAAGTAGAAAATTCCATATATAGCAGTCATGCAAAATTAAAGCATACCCTACTATCCAAAGTACCATATCGTCCAGTATCGCAACCGCTCACACAGTCGTCAAAATTTTCACTTTTTAAATGTGTCGGTCGCTCTGCGCCTTGTGATGATATTGGTCGAGAAAGTGTAGTCGCATCACGAGCACGAACTGTTGTTCCTGAATAGAAATCTGATTCTTTCAAACCATTCCGTTTGAAGCCATCATGGAGCTCTTTATATTGCCACATTAAATAAAGGACCTGCAAAGTATCAGGAACTTTATCAGACTTTATTTAATGAATTCGGGTGAAGCCTTCAAACTTCTGTTACTTATTCAATTTTTTGTTACCCATTCAAAGTCTATCAATTTGAAGTCACATATCCATAAAAGAAAATAAAAACAACATAATTGGCTAGTTAGAACTGATAAGCTATCAGAAAAAAAGAAAAAGAACCTGCGACGCATATTTGCAGATGCGAGTACTATATATAGGATGTGAACTAGCCAAATTCCGCAGTCGTTCGGTTCCTCCACATTCATGAATATTTCTGGAACAATGTACATATGTGGAGCTGGAAATTAATTTATTTTCAACTGAATGTTAAGGAAGGCAGAATGAACTTCGAAGAAACAAAAGTAAAATTCCTGAATACTTCAAAAAATCTACAATGCAAGCCCAAAGAGATCAGGAACCTAGTAAAGTCTGCAGAATGTTTGACAGTTTCAAATAATATGCCCAAAACTGCTCCAATTGTTGCATCGCTCACATTTGGATCTCGAAATCGTTGATCAGATCGTGGTAGCTTTGCCACCAAATCTTTCATTGCATATTTTCCTATTAGTTCACGATTTCGCTGCAACAAATGCAATTTTTGTTCGCATTATGACAATGAACACCTTCATATAACAATTAAAAGAAAATATTTACTGAAGCACTGACACCCACTTAACCTATATATATATGATTTTGAAAAGGAAAAACCTTAAAAACCAAAGAATTCTAGTTAGGACCTGGTCAAGGGAAAGATTTCGCAAAGCCGTTGTTACAGCGCAAACAACTTTGTCATCATTCAATCGCAACAGTTCTACAAGTACTGGTAAGCCTTTTTCCGTACGTATGCAAGCTCTAACATTAACCGATGGTTCGAAGTGGCATGCAGCAAGATTCTGTATTGCACCAGCAGATGCCTGAGAAAATGCACTGACTAAGATTTCTTTAGAGGATATCAGAAATTCTATACCTAATTGCAATTAAATTTATAGATTTCGAACAAATATCTGCTGCATTACGATCAAAGAATGACGAACTTCAAGTTCAGTAACATTACCTCTAGAATTTCAGGGTTTGACGCTTCTTGTAATAATTTCAAATATAATTTCACCAGTTGTGGCTGCCATAACAATTCCGCCCCCTGTATAACCTTTTTATTTAGAATTGATTTCAACCACTTACAGAAAAAAAAAAAC